>ML109754.1:0-37267 GCA_003697995.1 Taxidea taxus jeffersonii | reverse complement strand
CTTTCCTTTCATTCTTTCCTCTCTCCCTTCTTTCCTTCTCTCCCTCTTCTCCTACTCCTTCCTGCCAGCAGACATTTCTCCTAAGCATTAGAAATAGAAGAATTTTTGGAAAAATGTAACTAAAGAGCAAGAGGGGATATCCTTTTTGCCCCTTTGAGCATGAAATGACTTAAATAAGGGTTTCTTTGAAAGAAAATGCAAGGTCATTCATTATTTAGATTTTATGTAGCACTGAATTAAAATGATTAGAATACTGGGGACAGTCACCATTTTTCTTCATTGTATGAAGTGTGTCCTCAAAGTAGAACAGTTATTAGTCACATTCTTTTCATTTATTCTTCAAGAGTGTTAGAATTAATTTTTATCGTTGGGCACAGAGCTCACTAGCATGGCCAAAGCAGCAAAGAAATCCATTGCGTACTTCCCAGGGGGCTGTTTGCAGACCCCACCTTGACCTCTCTGAGACTCCAACGGCTGCTCTATGTCCTTAATGACTGGTCATCCAGGGATGGGTCAATCAAGTCTCACGCTGTCATGGGGGTAAAAGGACAAGCTGAGAAGCCATTTGTATCATTTTACAGAGAACAGGGTTAAAGATGGCAAAGTATGAGGGCTTCTTAAAGACAGCTCGGGGGAACATTAGTGCCCATAAGTATCTGGCTTAGCTTATGCCTTGTGACCTCACAGGATACTATCCCTTCTTTCTACAACAGAGCCCAGTTCTGCTAAACACCCTGTTTAAGGTAATTAACATGGGTCTTGTATTTTTCATCTACCCTTCCTCTATGCATCACTTTATTCCTGCATTCATGTAGCTCCTGACCTTTTCTTAGCTTCTGCATTTCTAAGACCAGTCGATGGATGGGACTTCTCCGGTTTTGACCTTTGGTACTTCTAGGACTGGCTTGTCCTGTGAGTCGGCCTCATGTTGATGGTTCTGATCACAAATGGATGGTCCAGCCTGCCCTGGTTTCCTTGGTGAGTGGGTGTCTTTAGTGCTACCCACTTCATTTTTTTTTCCCCTGTAGTGACTGAAGACCTGCTCATGATATCATTCATAAAGGATTCCAGCAGTGAGCAATAGTGAGCTGGATGACTGCTCTTCCATATTCCAGTTTTCTGTCCACTCTTGTTGCATTTATGTCATACAGGCTCCTGAAATTTAGGGGTTTGCGATTTTTTAGTTCTACTCGTGTCATTTTGCCCAATAAGATTGGCTAAGTCAGATCTAACTAACAAGATCTCAAACTCAACCAAAATCATAATCTATTCCAATCTGTGCCTTTCTCCTGTGGTTTTGCAAGGGGGCTCTTAATGAATAAGCGAGATGTTTGTAAATCCGAATTCTCTCGTTGCAGTTGTGAAAAGCCATGATTTGTATTAACGGAGCTACCTTTCCTCACTTGTCTTGGCCTGGAGTGAAGGGGCTCTGCTGTGATTTATTACCTAACTGCAAAACCTTTGATAAGTGGCTACCAAATGGTTCCTCATTACTCACTACTCTTCCTATTCCTTAAACTAAAGTCTTCCCCAAACCTCACGCAAGCCACTTATGTTCCAGGGGAAATGAATCAGGGATCTCTTCGCTAAACTATTTTGGCATTAAAAAAAAATATCATAAATGAGAGAGGAGAAAATCTTGTTTGCTAAAGGGCTGCTGGGTGAACTGCCTCTTGGCCTTTTGATAGCATCTTTGAAATGGAAATGGCCAGCTGCCTGACCTTCTGTTCAGTGACCCTTTTTGTACAAAGTCAAATTGCAGCCGCCTCACAGCAGCATTTCACCTATGGACACAAACAGGATTTCCATTTTTTCTAACCTTTTTTTTCCTGGTGCATTTGTTACCATGAACATTTTTTTACTATTCACATAAAAGACATCATGGTTAAAAAAAGGAAGCCCTTTGCCTCAAAAGGATTGTAACTCATAATGATTTCAAAATACTAGGGAAGTGTCTGTCTTTAATTCTCCTCTCTATCTGAGCTTTTACATGTATTGTAATGTGAAAAGGCCAGTGAAAAGACTATATTCTGAAACAGTTTGAGGTTGTTAATGTTCTTATTCTTTTCTTGCATTTGAAGAAAAAAAATAGTGTCAATTGTATTAAAAAGGAGGAAAATTATCTCCACTTTATTTGAACAAAAGGAAAAAGGAAAGTTAATTCTGTTTATACAGACTATGATGAATCTAAGAAATGAATACCTTTGTCTGCTTTCTGTGCTGCAATGCTGAATTGGAATTAGGAGTCCATTTTAAAAAGAAACTAGATCCTGGCTACACTGTCCCTTTGGATTGTGTTGAAGTCTGTGGCTAAAGAAACTATGAGGGGGAGAAGGAGGGAGCTTTCTGATCCCTTCTCTATACTCCCCTTTCCTTCTCCTCCTAGAGGCTTTTTCTTCTGCTCTAACCAGGTAGTGCAGAACTTCTTTGTATCAACAGATTCTTGGGCTTGGAATAGGCTCAGGACCCATGCCCTGGGCAAGTTGCTGGTGTCTGAGGGCTGCTCTGCCTTAGACACCTCCACCAACAAGACCCCTCTGGTCTGCTCTTTTGCTGGTGTGGAGAGAGACCTGCCTTATACCTACTGAAGGCATGTGGGTGTCTGTTCTCCATGGGGAGGGTGGGCAGAGGCTCACTCAGTGGCAAGAAGAAAGCCCTTTCTGGGCTGGTCAGGGAGCTGAAGAAACAAGAGCAGGACTCACAAGGTTTTGATGGTAATAGTGAGGTTGTGATTCAACAAACATTTATTAGGCCCCTACTGTGAGACTGACCCATTAGCTAATTCAATCTGGGAATAGCCCTGGGAGGTCTCATCCAGAGAGTGAAAGGAGCAGATTCTGGAGACAGACAATCCTTGGTTTAGATCCTGGCTACTTACTAGCTGTATGACTGCACACACATTATTTAATGTCTTGAAGTCTCAGTGGATCATCAGTAAACTGAAGGCTAATACTTGTCTCATGGGGCTGATGTGTAGATTGGATGGAATGATGTAGGTGAAATTGCCAAGCCCAGAGCCTGGTGCATAGTAAGCACTCAGCAAATATTTCCTTCCTTTTCCTTCTTCCTGCTTAACAGGCAAGGAAATGAAGGAAGTTGTCAGATTGGGATTTGGATGCAGGTTTGTTTCTTTGTTTTTTAAACTTTTCTTTTTTAAGATTTTATTTATTTATTTGATAGAGATCACAAGTAGGCAGAGAGGCAGGCGGGGATGGGGCGGGGAGCAGACTCCCCGCTGAGCAGAGAGCCCAATGCGGGGCTCGATCCCAGGATCCCAAGATCATGACCTGAACCCCCAAGATCATGACCTGAGCAGAAGGCAGAGGCTTAACCCACTGAGCCACCCAGGCTCTCATTTTTTAAACTTTTTTTTTTTTTTTAGATTTTATTTATTTATTTGACAGAGGCAGAGAGGCAGGCAGAGAGAGAGGAGGAAGCAGGCTCCCCGCCGAGCAGAGAGCCCGATGCTGGGCTCGATCCCAGGACCCTGGGATCATGACCTGAGCTGAAGGCAGAGGCTTTAACCCACTGAGCCACCCAGGCGCCCCCCATTTTTTAAACTTTTTAATACTCCCTGTCTACATGGGCCCATGGATGATAGCTACTCCCTGTGAAATTTTCTCTAAGACTTGAGTTTCAAATAAGTGTCTTCTGCTTTGTTCCTGGCCGAAACTCGGCAAATAATGGTTACAGACACACAGACTGAAGGAAAAAGTGAGAGCGTTTTGTTGTGTCGCCCGTTTCTTGTGGGGACTATTTCTCTATACCATATCAAGTTCACACCCTGTCAAAAAAAGAATATTAAAAATCCCTCAAACAAGGCATACTACAGAAAATTGAAAAATGTTCCTTCTCCCCTACTAGACCTTAGAGCTTTCATCTTGATACAATGCTTAATCATTTACAAACAACATGTCATTTACACACCTCATTTTACTGAATACGCAACTGTTTTTGCAACTCATGTCAGAGCTTAATGACTTTCCGTATTATTTTACTAACATAGCATACGCATTTTCAGGTTCCTGCCTGGTCCTGTAATTTTAATTTTCATGATCCATTTTATATTATCAAACTTACCTGTTTAGGTCCCAGATTGCCTGTGTAGGCAATCCACGTGTAGCAAGAAGGTTAAGAATACTTGCATGGGTGAACACTCCAATCTGGGTTTAGTCAATTTAGATGTGGTAAAAAGTAATCCACATAGGGGGCAAAAGGAACCAGGAGGCTGATGTTTGTGCAAGACACAAGCTGTAATGGCAAGTTTAAGGTTTGGAAAGCTTCTGTTAATCTTTTCCCTTTGCTCTTCTCTTTTACTCAGCCTTTTTTTTTTTTTTTTTTTTAAGCTGATTCCAGGCAGAACAGCAGTAACGACTCCTTGCCTACTGTGGTTCATCAGCAGTATCTAGTGCCAGAAGTCCTGTTTTCATCCGATAACCTGATATCAAAGGGGCTCAAATACGTTGGGCTGTTCCTGAGAGAGATCTGACCTTTCATAGGCCTCTCTGCACTCAATCTATGACCCTCATGAGACAGGGCCATTGTTACTTGGGGAACACAATCTTCCTGATCCCATGCATGTTCCTTGCAGAAAAGCAGGTAAGAGTCACACCTTTTATGTGCTCTTGCTCTGTGTTAAAATCAAATCCCTTTGGTGACTTGAGCCTCTGTACCTCTGACCTCATGATGGCAAATCATTTGACGAAAGTAGATTCTTGTGTGGGTCTTTGGCAGCTACCTTTAGAAAGCTGGAAAATGATTTTGAATTTCCACAGATATGACTGAATTTTCAAAACTCAGTCTTTCACCTGGACAGTCATGCCATTTACTCAGTCCTTGGATGAACAAAGGCCTGAGTTTATAACAGGGTTTCTTTTTAGCCCTGTGTCTAAGAGGTTTTCAGTTTTTGCATGGTACTTAGTACTTTGATACTTGGTAGGTTCAGTATTTGTTGAATGAGTGAGTGAAAATAGAAATCTGGACAGGGGTTAAATTCATGGATTTGCTAGTAGCTCTAACATGTACTCATTGTCATAATTGTGGATTTAGAAATTTTAAAAAACCCAGAAATGCTGAAAATTTGGGGGGAATATGTGAATTTAGGTCCTTGCCCTGCAACTAATGCCTTTCATAATCTTGAACAAATAGTGTCACCTTGAACATCCTCAGTTTTCAAGTCTGTAAAATGAGGTCAGCAGAGTGTTAGTGGGCAGGACAACTATCCAGGTGTTTTTTTTCTCTGAGGCCAGACCCCTCTCTATCCAACTTTTTGTATCTTAACAAATCTCCACATTGCTATGCAGTGGCATTGGATGATCTCTGTGTCTCCCCCTAGAGCTAATCTATGATTTCAGGATTCAGTTACTTAGCATCCAGAGTGTTCTTGGCAAAAGCAGCAAGGACAAGTATTCATAGTGTAGGTAGGCATTTGGGTAGACATCAGCCCCACTGTGAGTGTTGGACATTCAGGCCAGGCTGAGAGAATCAGCTGATTCTCTCCAATCTTAGAGATCTTGGGTCGGAGACTTTTAGAACTATGTGAGAGTTTTATGCATTGTTTCAATGTGCTAGCAAGAGTGATTTAGACTCCATTATTTCATCTTTCATTTGTATCCTTATTGTGTGTCCTTCTGCTTATTTAACACTTTTACTTGGATCTGCAGATCTTTCCCCACAAAAATATAAAACAAAAGAATATCTGGTCTTTTTCTGATGGTCACTGCCTTAGTGAATGCCACCACCATCCACTGGGAAAGCTAAGTGAAGACCTCAGGACCTCAGACATTATCCTTGATCTCTCCCTAATGCATCACCAAGTTCTCCCTAATTTCTTTCCTCCTTATTTCCCCCTGGCCTGTTTGGATATTTTATTTTTGTATTTTTTAAAAATTAAAATATTTTTTAATTGAAGTATAATTATCATACAGTGTTATATTATTTTCAGGTATACAATATAAGGACTCAACAATTCTATACATTACTCAGTTCTTATCAAGATGTGTACTCTTAATCCCCTTTATCTATTTCACTAATTCCTCTACCCACTTACCCTCTGGCAACTGCCAGTTTGTTCTCCATATTTAAAATTCTGTTTGTTTGTTTTTGGTCTCTTTTTTCCTTTGTTTGTTTTATTTCTTAACGTCCATGTAAGAGTGGAATAATATGATATTTGTCTTTCTGTGACTGACTTATTTCATTTAGCATTATACCCTGTAGATTAATTCATGATGTTGCAAATGGCAAGATCTCATTCTTTTTTTGTGGCTGGGTAATATTCTATCTATTTCTCTATCTATCTCACATCTTCTTTATCCGTTCATCTATGGATGGACACTTGGATTGCTTCCATATCTTGGCTATTGCAAATAATGCTATAGTAAACATTGGGGTACATATATCTTTTCAAATTAGTGCTTTCATATTCTCTGGGTAGATATCCAGTAGTGGAATTACTGGATCATATGGAAATTCTATTTTTAATTTTTTGAGGAGCCTCCATACAATTTTTCACAGTGGCTGTACCAGTTTGCATTCCTACTAATAGTGTACGGGTTTCCTTTTTCTCTACAACCTTGCTAACGCTTGTTGCTTGTGTTTTGATTTAAACCATTCTGGCAGGTATAACATATATCTCATCGTGGTTTTGATCTGCATTTCCCTAATGATTAGTGATGTTGAGGTCCTCCCTAATTTTTTAATCTTTTAAAGATCTCTGAATTTTCTCCACTTCTCTCAGCCACTAAAGCTGCCTTCCTAGTCTGAATTACCGTAACTTTCCCTTGAGCACTGGAGCTGGCTTGTAACTGGCCTTCTGATCTCAATCCTAGTTTCTCTCTGACATGTTTTCCCCATATGAGTATCAGTGGAAATGCCTTCCAGATTGGGAATTGATTATATTGGCTACCTTGCTTAATCCTCTGTGTTTAACCATGGAATTTTGGATAATGACCAAAATTCTTTACATTTTCTAAAAGCCTTATATAGTCTGGCCATTGTCTGATGACCCCTTGGTATTGGTCCTCCATTCCCATGGACTCTCTCTTAGGTGGCATGGTCCTTCCTACAGTGAACATGTTCTTGACCTCCCTCACATCACAATTCAAGTACTCCCACTTCAGTGAAGCCTTGTGGGGCTCCTCTCAATCTTGGTATGTCCTCTCATCCTAAGCTCTCACAGGAACATGGGCTTTTTCTCTGAAGAACTGATGAAGAAACTGATGCTTAAAGAGATTTAGCTAATGTGTCCAAAGTTAAACAGCTAATAAGCAGTGAAACTGGTACCCAGGGTTTCAGAACTGTGGATTTAGAACCAGAATTGACATTAAGAATAGAACCAGAATCCAGAACTTTGCTTGATTGTAAATGCTGTGCTGCTAGATGTTATGCCAGAGATGGGAAATAGGTCTCACCTAATATGGTAATTTTGATTAATAGTGCTGCCTGTAGTGCTGTGTTGAAAGGGATTCTGGGGGCACCTGGGTGGCTCAGTGGGTTAAGCCTCTGCCTTCGGCTCAGGTCATGATCTCAGGTTCCTGAGATTGAGCCCCGCATCGGGCTCTCTGCTCAGCGGGGAGCCTGCTTCCTCCTCTCTCTCTCTGCCTGCCTCTCTGCCTACTTGTGATCTCTCTCTCTCTGTCAAATAAATAAAAAAATATTAAAAAAAAGAAAACGATTCTGATTTTGCATTCTGATGCAGTAGAGAAATTGACCATGATTAGTGATATTATTATCACTAATTAGTGATACCTGTCATCAGTGAAGGATTGAAGAGAGAAGGTACAGAAGAAAGGCTTTTACCCCATGCAAATGCTATAATGCACAGTGTAGTATTGCTCATTTTATTTTTTAAAAAATCAACAGATAGATTGGAAAAGTCAGGAGCAGAACCCAAGTAAGGGGTAGAGAATCTTAGATTGCTGGGCTTTTGAAGGGTGCCAAACAAGAGTTCTTCCTGGAATGGTTCCCACCCCTGACTTTTTAAAAAAAATTTTTATCTATTTGGGAGACTACAAGAGAGCATAAGCAGAGGGTGGAGCAGAGGGAGAAGAGAAGCAGACTCCCCAATTAGTGAGGAGCCCAATTCCAGGGACTTGTTCCTAGGATCTTGGAATCATGACCTGAGTTGAAGGCAGATGCCTAACTGAACCACTCAGGCACCCCTGGAATGGTCTCTTTACAAACACCTTTATCTTCCTTCCCATCAAGGAGTTTTGATTGGCACACACTGTGTGCTCTTATAGCAGGAGACCAGGACTGGCAGATGTAGGAGATGGAGATGGGGGCTTGCTCCAGGGCTTTCTCAGGCCCACACTTCTAAGATATCTTTCAGCATAGCACACTGAAAAACTAACCAACTAACTTTTAGTTGCAAGATTATAGAAAGGTGAGGATAGATTGTGATGTGGGGTGAATCACATTTTCCCACATTTCAAGATCAGATGTCCAGCTTTTAGTCATTTTCTTCTCAATCCACTTGGCTGGCATCTCTATGAGGATGGGATTTATCTTATACATCTCTGTAACTGCTATACATGTAGTAACCAACACAGGGCTTGGCCCCCAGCATTTCATGATGGTTGGATCCATTTTACTTATGGAAGATCCCAACTCTCCCAAGGCAAAAGGCATTGTCTTATTCCTCACCTAATGAGTTCTTTTCTTTGCCCTTGTGTGCTCCCCATGGTCTGACACTGGCTATTCATGCTGGAGGTTTAGGCAACTTTCTTGCTGCTGTAGTTAAGAACTTTCTTTTTCCTTGGGCAGGAGGCTGCACCAAGGCCATACAAACACACTCAGTTTACCTCACTTCTGAGAAGGCATGTGCAAGTGGATCCATGCCCCTGACCATGGTTCTTGCTTCCTGATATCCACAAGAAAGGGATAGATATTGCAGCATTTTATTATTTGGGTTCAAGATTGTGGGTTCTGATTTAGGATTCTTGCTGGTGAGGATCTGGGCTCTTGTTTATCTCTTTAAATCTCTTGTACTTCCACATTGCTATGCAACTTCTAGTCAGTATCTTGCTCTTGGACCCTAAATATTGGTGTGCTCCTGGGCTGTGTTAGGATTATTTCTCTTTGCTTTACTGTCTACTCTCATTGGTTACCTCATCTAGTCCCATGGCATTTGATGCCATGTATAAATGGGTGATTTCTAATTTGGTATCTCTAGCCCTAAGAATGCCCCCAAGTCTTAGATGTTTACATTTAAGTCATGCTCAACATTTCCATCCAAGTGTCCAGTGTAACCTTTCAGACTTAAAATGTCCAGAGCAGAGGCTTTGATTTTACTCCAAATATGTTTTTTCCTTACTCTTCTGTCCCTAGCATCATTAGGTCATAGATAGTTTTTCCTTCACATTTCACATCTAGTCCATTAATAAGTCTGTCAGTTATACCTTCAAAATATACTCCAATTTTGACTGTCTCACTACTCACTGTCATCTTAGTCCTGGCTTCCTTTATCTCTTATCTAAATTAGCAGTAGTCTCTTCACTGATTTCCCTTTCTACTACATACATCGGTCTATATTTTATTTTCTATATATCTGCCAGGTGATTTTTTTTTTAATAGACTTTGCTTTCTAGAGCATTTTTTAAGTCTACAGAAAAACTGAGAGAAAGAGACAGAGATTTTCCATATACCTCTTGCTCCACACATGCATAGCTTCCCTATTATCAACATCCTCCACCACAATGGTATATTTGTTACTACTGATGAACATACATTGACACATCATTATGACTCAAATTCCAAAGTTTACATTGGGACTCACTCTTGGTGTTGTATATTCTATGGGTTTGGACCAATGCATAATGTGTAACTACCACTACAATATACAAACTATATAGTTTCACGTTCTAAAAATTCTCTGTGCTCTGCCTATTTGTCCCTTCCTTTCCCCAACCTTTGATAGCCACTTATCTTTTTACTGTCTCCATAGTTTTGTCTTTTTAAGAATGTCATAATAGCCAAAACTATATGCTATGTAGCCTTTTCAGATTAGCATTTATGTTTCCTCAATGTTCTTTCATGGTTTGATAGCTCATTTCTTTCTTTCTTTTTTTTTTTTTAAAGATTTTATTTATTTATTTGTCAGATAGAGAGAAAGCACAGGAGTGAGCACAGGCAGACAGAGAGGCAGACAGAGGCAGAGAGAGAAGCAGGCTCCCTGCTGAGCAAGGATCCCGATGTGGGACTTGATCCCAGGATGCTGGGATCATGACCTGAGCCGAAGGCAGCCGCTTAACCAACTGAGCCACCCAGGCGTCCCAATAGCTCATTTCTTTTTATTGCTGAATAACATTCCATTGTCTGGATGTATTACAGTTCATTTATCCATTTACCTACTGAAGGACATCTTGGTTGCTTCCAAGTTTTAGCCATTATGAATAAAGCTTCTATAAACATCTGTGTGCAGGTTTTTGTATGGACAGAAGTTTTCAGCTTCTTTGCATAAATACCAAGGAGCATGATTGCTGGATCATATGATGAGTATGTTAATTTTGTAATGAACTGCCAAACTGTCTGCCAGAGTGCCTGTGCCATTTTGCATTCCCATTAACAATGAATGACAGTTCTTATTGTTTCACACAGAATGATCTTTAAGAAATGTAATAAAATCATGTCACTCCTGTACTTAAGATTCTGCAAATGGATTCCTGTCACACTCAGGGTGAAACCCAAATTCTGGCCTTAAAAATATGGTTCTTTGTAGTAGAGCTTGAAGTCTGGAATTGTGATGCCACCAACTTTGGCTTTCTTTTTCAATATTTTTTTGGCTATTCGAGGTATTTTCTGGTTCCATATAAATTTTAGGATTATTTGTTCCATTTCTTTGAAAAAATTGGATGGGATTTTGATAGGCATTGCATTAAATGTGTAGATAGCTTTAGGTAGCATAGACATTTTCACAATATTTATTATTCCAATCCATGAGCATGGAACATTTTTCCATTTCTTTGTGTCTTCCTCGATTTCTTTCATGAGTACTTTATAGTTTTCTGAGTATAGATTCTTTGCCTCTTTGGTGAGGTTTATTCCTAGGTATCTTATGATTTTGGGTGTAATTGTAAATGGGATTGACTCCTTAATTTCTCTTTCTTCTGTCTTGTTGTTGGTGTAAAGAAATGCAACTGATTTCTGTGCATTGATTTTATATCCTGACACTTTACTGAATTCCTGTACAAGCTCTAGCAGTTTTGGAGTGGAGCCTTTTGGGTTTGGACAGCCACATGCAGAAAAATGAAATTGGACCATTTCCTTACACCACACATGAAAATAGACTCAAAATGGATGAAGGACCTCAACGTGAGAAAGGAATCCATCAAAATCCTTGAGGAGAACACAGGCAGCAACCTCTTTGACCTCAGCCGCAGCAACTTCTTCCTAGGAACAACACCAAAGGCAAGGGAAGCAAGGGCAAAAATGAACTATTGGGACTTCATCAAGATCAAAAGCTTTTGCACAGCAAAGGAAACAGTCAACAAAACCAAAAGACAACTGACAGAGTGGGAAAAGATATTTGCAAACGACATATCAGATAAAGGGCTAGTATCCAAAATCTACAAAGAGTTTAGCAAACTCAACACCCAAAGAACAAATAATCCAATCAAGAAATGGGCAGAGGACATGAACAGACATTTCTGCAAAGAAGACATCCAGATGGCCAACAGACACATGAAAAAGTGCTCCACATCACTGGGCATCAGGGAAATACAAATCAAAACCACAATGAGATACCACCTCACACCAGTCAGAATGGCTAAAATGAACAAGTCAGGAAATGACAGATGCTGGCGAGGATCTGGAGAAAGGGGAACCATCCTACACTGTTGGTGGGAATGCAAGCTGGTGCAACCACTCTGGAAAACAGCATGGAGGTTCCTCAAAAAATTGAAAATAGAGCTACCTTATGACCCAGCAATTGCACTACTGGGTATTTACCTTAAAGATACAAACGTAGTGATCCAAAGGGGCACGTGTACCCGAATGTTTATAGCAGCAATGTCCACAATAGCCAAGTTATGGAAAGAATCTAGATGTCCATCAACAGATGAATGGATAAAGAAGAGGTGGTATATATATACAATGGAATACTATGCAGCCATCAAAAGAAGTGAAATCTTATCATTTGCGACAACATGGATGGAACTAGAGCGTATTATGCTTAGCGAAATAAGTCCACTGGAGAAAGACAACTATCACATGATCTCCCTGATATGAGGAAGTGGAGATGCAACGGGGGTGGGGGTTAAGGTGGTAGGAAAAGTAAAAATGAAACAAGATGGGATCGGGAGGGAGACAAACCAAAAGAGACTCTTAATGTCATAAAACAAACTGAGGGGGGTGGGGGGGAGAGGGGTTGGGAGAGGGTGGTGGGGTTACATTATATGTTTAAATAAAGCTTAAATAAAAGGAAAAAAATATGGTTCTTTTCTGCTTCTTTAAACTCTCTTATTCCTTATTTGCTGTACTCTAATGACACCACTCTTCTCTTAGTGGTGAAGCACAGTAAGTTCATTCTTTCCTCCGAAGTTTTCACCTGCTATGCCCTTTCCCTGACATACTATCTAAAGAAACATGCCAACCCCACCATCTCTTTATTCCCTCTTTCTTCATGGCACTCATCTTTACTTCAAACTATATATTATATATTCATTCACTTACATATATATATTCATTCACTTACTTGTTTATTGTCTTTCTCCTCCATTACAGTGTAAGCTCCATGAGGGTTTAAGTGCTTTTTCTTTTTTTTTAAAGATTTTATTTATTTATTTGATAGAGATCACAAGTAGGCAGAGAAGCAGGCAGAAAGAGAGGAAGGGAAGCAGGCTCCCTGCTGAGCAGAGAGCCCGATGCTGGACTCGATCCCAGGACCCTGAGATCATGACCTGAGACGAAGGCAGAGGCTTTAACCCACTGAGCCACCCAGGCGCCCCATAATTGCTTTTTCTTTATCCTTGTGATTAAAATGTCTTTATGGTCCAGTTGAGCTTAAGGGTAAGAGAAACTCTGAGACCTAGAACAGATTTTAAGTAGTGGTGCTGAAGTCATTCAAAGCTGAGGAAAGATAGCTGGGAACTGGAATTTTATAAAGGAAGGAGGTGTGTTTGGGCTAGAAGGTAGGTATATTTAATATATGATCTAAGAAAAGGTAAGTAGCCTTTATTGGTTCTTAAAAAAGGAATGACCTGCTGAAGATGTACTCTCTGGGAGGTTATCTGTCGACTCCTTACCAGAACTGAGATCCCTGACCAGATTTGGAATGACTTTGGGATAGAGCTGTGCTTTTTTGGCTTTGTGTTGAAGCACAGTTTTTAATATATGCTAGATGCTGGAAGATTACTTATTGGAGGAAACTGGGAAGAAGTTGAGCCTGAAGGATTAAGAGGCAGAAGCCCACCAAGGATTGTTATACTGGTTTCCACACACTGTCTCATTGTGAGGTGGGTAGCTCCAGGGTCCTCACTGGCTGGGAGGAAACTGAAGGTGCGGTGGGTTCACATCTCTAGTCCTGTAATTGCAGCCTGCACTTGATTCCGGAGCGTCTTGCATTCCACGAGGGCTTGATGCAACAGGACCTGGTCTTATAGTCAACACACAAGCTCAGCATATAGACACACTTATATGCCAGCCCCCTTCCTGAGATCATAATTACAGCATAATTCAATCTGGAGTTTCCTCTCATAAGGAATTTGTTTTCTCTTTGGTAGCCGCCTAGATTCAAATAGTGAAATCTAGCCATCAAGAGCTTGATTGAGTGACCCACCTGGAGTTGTTTATACTTCATTAACACTTTTCATAAGTCATGAGTTTGACAGGTTACTGGCATGGACTTTCCAAATCTCATAATTGTGTTTTGTTGTTCCCTTGCTTCATCAGTTTCCTTTCAGAGGCTCACAGCTTAGCAAATGTTATGAGAACTACCAGCTACTGCAATGACCACTTCTGGTATGAGCACCTCCTGTATGCCCAGGGCTGCTGTAGGAGTCTGAACATTTGGCCTTTATGTAGTATTGGCTCTGCCACATATTAGCTGATGACCTTAACATATTTCTGCTGTCATATCTGTAAAAAAGTATTTGTACACACACACACACACACACACACACACACACGTGTGTGTGTGTGTGTGTGTGTGATGGTAACTATTTTGTAAGGCAGGTATGATGACAGCATGAGGTAACATGGGTTAAGAATTTGGTGTAGTGTCTGACACATAGTAGTTGCTGAATGAATGCTGGTGATTATGGTTGTACTATTAGTAAGCCCCAAGAAGATTTGAGCATCCAGAGGCTGAAGAGATTGCAACTGACTGGCCCCTAAGTTTTAGAGTAACAGCTATTATTACTCTTATGTTTGTCTATAATAGGTAATTTTGGGGGAAGACAAAGAACTTCATTTGATCAAGGTCATTATCTGAATTCTTTCTCTTGCTTGGTTAGGAAGCCTACCCAAGATTATGGGTTCTAATGGAGGTGTGCAGAGGAGTCGTGTTTCCTACCATTAGATTATAACCTTTATGGAGACTTGTTTTTATATTCTCAGAACCTACCACAGTGGCACTCAACAAATCAACAGACTTTTTTTTTTTTAAAGATTTTATTTATTTATTTGACAGACAGAGATCACAAGTAGGCAGAGAGGCAGGCAGAGAGAGAGGGGGAAGCAGGCTCCCTGCTGAGCAGAGAGCCTGATGCAGGGCTCGATCCCAGGACCCTGGAATCATGACCAGAGCTGAAAGCAGAGGCTTTAACCCACTGAGCCACCCAGGCACCCCTAAATCAACAGAATTTTTATAACTGTTGGATGGATGAATGAATAGAGAAATAAAGGCAAAATAGAAGATCATTCCATTGTTTACATTATGCATTACTATATATATTTGTAAGTGTATAATTTGCTGATTAGAAGAGTAATACATGCTGCCTATAAAAATTAAACAACTAAGATATATAAAGAAAAATATTCCCTTGAAATTCCCCCTCTGCAGATAACTATTGTTAAGGATTGGGGTGTCTGGGTGGCTCAACTGGGTGGTTAAGCATCTGCTTTCTGCTCAGGTCATAGTCCTGGGGTTCTGGGATGGAGCCCCACATTGGGCTCCTTGGTCAATGGGAAATCTGCTTCTCCCTCTCCCTCTGGCCCTTGCCCTGCTTATGCTCTCTCTGTCTCTGTCTCTCTGTCTCTCTCAAATAAATAAATAAAATATTAAAAAAAGTATTTTTCATCTATTCTCCCTGATTTAAAAATAGGTTCATACTGTTCAGTCTGTTCTGTAATTAATTTTTTAAATTTAGCTGTGTTTTAAGCAAAATGTTCTGAATCAGTTCATATAAAATTCTCATATAAATTTATTTCTCATATATAAGTTTCTCATGTAAATTTCTTTTTAAAGGTTACATAGTTTCTACCATATGATTGCAACATGTAATATTTACCCATTCCCCTCTTGGTGAAAAGTAAGATTGATTATAATTTTTTCACTGTACAATATTTCAAGAAATGTTCACATACCTATTTTGCCTTTTTGGGAAAAGAGCTCTATTAGAAAAAGATGTAGTCGTGGAAATGCTAAATGAGAGGATGTGCACATTTATAATTTTGATGTTATGTAATGTGATTTTATAGCTTCCTTTGAATTTGGAAAAGTAGTTTGTGCCAACCCTGCAGTGTCCCTACCTGGAAAACAGGATGAGCTGCTTATCTTCACCTTCTTTCATTTATACAAAAATAAAGAATGCTGAAAGTGGGTTCGTAGGATGTTTGTTGGCTATGGCCAAAGGAAATCCTTTTATCAGGCAGTTCATCCTCTTTGGCCAGGTAGTTTTATGGGGGTACATGCTTATAAAGGGGTGAAGAATGAAGGAGTTGCCCACCCAGGAGTCAAAATAAATAGACAAGAAGATGAACAAAAGAACAAGTATTTCCTATAGGGTAAGTCAGCCTGGCGTGGTAACACATTTCCATAATATGTCAATATCAGAATTGGGAAATAGAAAAAAATATTCCCCATTTGTGGAACAAAATATTTATGAACTGAGCCACACCCACCCTCAGCATCCTTTCCCTGTCTGCCCTTGACCCCAGCTCAAGATTGTGAAGTTTTATGTCTGGAAGGATGAATGCTTCTGCAAAACCATTACAAATCTGAACAATGGAGAGTTCCTTATTGTTGCAAAGGTGGAGGGGGAGAGGAGGAAGGGCTGGAATCAGGATGGCTTTGCAGCGCTGGAAGGGATTTTCAGGGTGATTTAGTGTGGATTGATTTGCAGTTTATTCTGCAGCCATTGTTTGTAATGTGCTTTGCCAGCTCATGTACCCTGAACCTTAATTGTTCTAAATTAAACTATAGGGACCAGACAGCACACATTTCAATCAGAACGACAAAATATTGCACCATATCCCTTAGGGATACACCAGTCCCTGCTGGGATAGGCTTGTACACAAGGAAGAGGGAGAGGGAGCTCTCAGAAAGATATTTGATTAGAGTCGAACAGACTGTTTTATTCGTATACAAGGTAAAGCCCCAGTGTGCCAACCCAACTTGAATGGGTGTGAACTTGAATAGTCAAAAACAACTGTCATTTGTACTTGGTCATTTACCTAAATATTAAGGAAGTATAGCCCTGAACTTAATTGCCTTGTATTTTGTCCATTAACGTTGATTTTAAAACATGAGTTGAGGTGATACCTGAGTCTGGGAGAATTCTGATTACCCTGGAAAAGCTGCAAGGAATTCTCAGGGCTTATCACATGCACAAAAGCTCAGGTTTTTTTTTTTTTTTTTTCTGGCAAGAGACTACTCATTTTCTTCTAATTATCCCATGTTGGGCTGTTCTGTTTTAAGTCATTGTGGAGCCTAGGAAATGGGTTTGGATGAGTGACTTAGGCTGAAGCATTCCTTGCTGACTATAAGAGAGTTATATGATTTTCACCTCATCACAACCTACCTCAAGTAATTCATTTTTTGGACATTTACAAATATAAAAAAAATAAAGTTAATACAGCAAAAATACATAAATTCAAGTAATACCAAAATGCATAAATGAACACAAAAAACTAATTCTACTTCCTCTATCTTCTTCAAGTGGATACCCAAAGGTATCCACTGTTGATTTTCTAGTGTCTTTTTTTGACATGAAAACATTTGATAGATAAGGAAACATTCTGAATATATCAATATCATTATTGATAGACAATGAATCATATTCATACTGATTTATTCCTTGTATTTTTGATTTAACAGCATATTTTTTCAACTTAACACATTGTATAAGCTCCTTTCCAGAAGTAACTCTAACTTATTCTTTTTAATGGTCATATAATATTCCATCCAGTAAATGCCTAATTTATATTATTCTTTTTTATTTTTTTAAAGATTTTATTTGTGTTTTTGACAGAGAGAGAGATCACAAGTAGGCAGAGAGGCAGGCAGAAAGAGAGGGGGAAACAGGCTCCCCACTGAGCAGAGAGCCCAAAGTGGGGCCCGATCCCAGGACGCCAAGATCATGACCCGAGCTGAAGGCAGAGTCTCAACCCACTGAGCCACTCAGGTGCCCCAATATATTGTTTTTTATTGGTAAGTATTTATTTATGGCTTTTGCCACTGGAATTATTTTATGATTTTATAAATACGTTTATTCATAAAACAAATTCTAGATGTGGTATTGATGGTCAAGAATATTCATAATTTTCCTGGTGCTAGGTATTGTTAAATAAAGGTAAAGCAATTCACATGCCTGCTAGGAAGATCTGAAAGTGTGTGATTACCCACAAAGCCACACAATTAAGAAATAGATGCCTTTAAGGAAAAATTGAGACTTACAGAACTCTGATTATTTTGATATCTTTATTAACCTTAATATTATGATCCCTAACCCTCCGCCTCTTTACCATCTACAACCTCATGCCTTAGGTTTTGCCTCAGGCTAATGTTTTCATTGCTTTTAGGACCATTTTTAAATTTTGCCAGTAATGGGGTCTTCCAAGGTGTTGGGCTTAGCTAGTTTTTATTTGTAATGTGACCCAGAAGTGGCCTGGATTCCTTTTTGTTTCTTCCTAGATTTTATGCAATCTCTTTTCTCCTAACTTCTTGATTTGGAACTCCTCCTGGGGTTATACACAGGTCCCTGGATGGGATCTGTGCCATCTCCTTGAAATTCTCTTGTAATTGAGTTCATGTTTCTATTCCCACAACTTCTGACACAGCCAAGGGCCTTCCTTTGTCAGTTAATTTTAATTTTTACTCAGCAAGTCCTGGTTAAGAACCTACTGTGTACCAGACACAGGATCCTTTCTCTCTGGGGGATCATGGCTCATATGGGGAGACAGACATGCAAATAAATAGTTACATCTCTGGTGAGTGCAGGACATGCTTGGGAACTTTGCAAGGTCTTTTGGGACCAGAAAAGGGAAAGCACTTACTCTGTTAAACCAGGTCATGGGAGGCCTCTTGAAGGAGGTGACAACTAAACTGAGGCTTAAAAGATGAACCTTGTTTATTCTCAGTAAATCCATTTGTTATATCCTAATGGAAGTCTTGAACATGCACACAATAAGATAAGTACAGGATGGTCATTATAGCATTGTTTATAATAGTGAAAAATTGGAAGTGAATTAAGTGTCCACAATAGGGAAATGAATATATGTGGTAGAGTCAGATAATGGAAAAATACCTTGTTTTCAAAATAAACCAGTGAGATATATATGTGTCAGTATGGATAAATATTGAAATTATGCGAGTAAAATGAGCAAGTTGCAGCAGGATGAATACAGTATAATGTATATCATTTTAAAAACAGAAAATAAGACCATGGGTTTAGGGATATGTGCATGTAGAGTAAAAGAAGGAGGTTGCTGGTGGTAAAAATAAACACTAGGTGGTGGTTCAGTTGGTTAAGCTGCTGATTCCTGGTTTTGGCTCAGGTCATGATCTTAGGATCCTGGGATCCAGCCCAGCATTGGATTCTACACTCAGTGGAGAGTCTGCTTAGGGATTCTCTCTCTCTCTCTCAAATAAATAAATAAATCTTTAAAAAAAAAGAGTAAACCCTAGCCTTAGTGAAGTGGTTATCTGGGCTGGTGGCATGCAGAAGGAGAATGGGATTGGGGAGGAGGAGAAAGGGTTTTCAAATGTTTCTGTAATATTTTACTTTTTAAAAATGATGCAATTAAATATGGCAATATGGTCACATCCATTAGATATGAGCAGTGGGTACACTGGTGTTCACTATTATTCTCTGTATGTTTGAAGAATTTAAAGAATAGTAAATAGGATTTCTGCTGAAGGATAAGCCTGTTTTTTTGTGTGTTTATTTTAGGAGGTAGTGTTTGGATATATTTGCCACTGTGGGTGAATATGAACAGCATTCTTAGAAATGTTTTACAAAAAGGAGAGAAGAAACATCTCTTTGGGGTAACTCCTAGTGCTTTTAAACTTTGTTTTAGAGATAACTTGAGATCCTATGGCACGCTTTCATGAGCCATTGTTCAGGTGGGGAGGAGGGCTTTTACCAGAGGGGGATCCTTGAGGTTCCTCCACACTCTTCCTCAGCCAGGGCAGACTCTTATATTCTCTGTATTTGTTTGCATATTCATGTAAGATAGCCTTTGAACAGGTTCTGAGCCTCAAAAAAGAGTTTGAAAACAACTGACTAGGCAATCCCTTGCCTGTGGTGGTGGTTTTCATCTTTCACTTTTTCCTTTGCAAAAATAGTCCCCACCAAGTTTCCATGGGTATGCTTGCACTTAAGGGAATGGTTGTCTCTCTGTCCTCCTTTCTGATCTTTTTCCACATTTGGAAATCTCTGCTTTCTCTGCTTGTTCTTTGGTCTCTGAGGTCTTTTCTTAGCAGCATCTGTAGTGTTTCCATGATTTTCACAACCATGGGGTCCGTTAAGTTTGTGCCCTGGATTTATCTTGTTTTCCTTTACAGCAAAACATACAGATTTCCAGGAATCACCCTCTATTTTTTGTTTCAGAGTAATATCTTATTCTTAATATATAAGCAGTTCTTTTTTTAAAGCTTTGTTGGGAAAATACAAAAAAAATACATACACTTAATGTATACATTATGATGAGTTTGGATGTATGCGTATACCTGTGATACTACCATTACAACCAAGATACTAAACATATCCATCACCTCCAGAAACTTTGTGTTCCTTGTGTGTGTGTTTTGGTAAGAACCGTTAGTATGAAATCTATCCTTTTAATGTGTTTTGAACTGTGCAGCAGCCTAATTGTTAACTAAAGGTGCCATGTTGCACAGCAGATCTGGACAGCCTCTCTTCTCACTCTCCTCTGCGTCATCTTCTGTTTCTCTAGAGCTCTTTCTCCATCTATTCCATCTGGCCTGCAGACTGATCTCCTTGACTCTGGCCCTTTTCCTTTATTATCTGTCAAATACACTCTTCAAAAGCAATTTTCCTCTGGCACCATCTTAATCACGTGGTTATGGTCAAGACTATTAACTTGATTCAGAACTATTAGTAATTTCTCATCTTCAAAAATTTCTCTTAATAATTGCTTCTATGAGATAGGCTTTTCAGCAAATTTCTCCTTCTTTCCTTGATTCCTCATTTCATCTCTGTTTCTCAGCCACCTTGCTACCACCCTTATCTAATACCCAAAAATGTGGTCCACTCAACAGGCAAGTTCTTGTGTAGTGTTGACAAAGCCTTGTGAATATATTGAGGCTGCTAAACTATACTCTGATATTTGTCAAATAATTCCCCTACATACAGAAGATATTGAATTAGTAATTTAATTAAATCATTATTTGCAATTATCCATTGTATCCATGTAAATGCAGTCTATTGAGATTGTAATCTCTTTAGTGCTGGAATAGTGGCTGACTTAATAGTGCCATTTGCTTATGGGGCTTTTATAAATAATCTCAAGTCATGAGAGTAAGTGTTGTATGTGAAATCTGTAGACTAGCAAAATTTTATTGTTCTTGGTGAATCCTGAGAAGCAGTAAGCTCTGGGACAAATTTCTCTATAGTGGAAATTATGAATATAAAGTTTCCTTGGCATAAGAGCTATTTGTCTTCACTTCTCCAACTGATAAAGTAAATATGATTTGGCTACTTTTGAAATTTGCTAAGATTGCAGGATTCTCCATTTAGAATCACTTAGGTTTCAAAGAATGCATTATGTATGCTTTCATGTTTATTGACCTTAACACATGGTGCCTTGGCTGCCTAGAATAAATCCCTTATTGACATGACTGTTGTTTGGATTAGTAAATTAGGGATTATCAAAACTAACATGGATTTTACCAGGTACCATGTTGAATAAACTTCAAGGCCAGCATGAATTTCCTAGATGAATTAATGGTCAAAAAGTTCTCCTATAGGTATGTAATGTCAGTTATGAATATACAAATCCCTGTCTCCCTCACTCCCTCCCTATCTCTATTTCTCCTAGATTAAGAGGCATAGTTGGATACTTGTTTTTTTCACACCGGTTGTATGGGGCTGCCTGGCCTAGCATGTCTTCAAAAGGAAGCATGATATGAGTATAAGGACCTTGCTTATAAATTCATTGTGGATGGATTTAGGAGCCATCAAATGCATGCAGTTATATTCAACTTAATATATCTCAACAGAGAATATTGGAGGAATTTCAAATCTGATTATATAAGCTTACATTCTCTCCAGCCCTCTTGTTTATTAAGGTATAATATACAAAGGTAAAACTGACCATTTTAGTGTATAGTTCTACAAGTTTTGCCTAATTTGTAAGTCATGTTACTACCACCACAGCCAGGACATAAAATAGCTCTCTCATTCCAAAGATTCCTTTTTGTAGTCAAACCCTCCTTACACACCCAGGCACTGGTAACCACTGATCTGTTCTTTGACCCTGTGTTTTGCCTTTTCAAGAATGTCTTCTAAATGGAATCACACAGTAACTTTTTTAACTTAGCATATTGCATTTGAGGTTCACTCATGTTGTTGAATGTATGAGTTCTTTCCTTTGTATTGCTGTGAGGCATTCCATTGTATGACATACCAGTTTGCCTCTCCATTCAGAAGCTGAATTTTCAATTTGTGGCCATTATGAATAAAGCTGTTATGACAAGCCAGGCTTAAGTTTTTGTGTGAATATACATTTTTATTTCACATGGGTAATGAAGTGGAGCGGAATTGCTGTGTTATACCGTAAGGCATGTTTAACTTTATAAGAAACAGTCAAACAGTTTTCTGACTGTTTTACAGTCACATCATCAATGCATGAGTTCTGGTTATTCTGAATCCTTACCAGCACTTAACATTATCAAATAAAAACATATATTTTTTTAGCTATTTTGATAGCCATGTAATAATATCTCATTGTGATTTTAATTTTCATTTTCCTAATGACTATGATGTTGAACACCTTTTAAAGTGCTCCACACCACATATCTTCTTTGGGAAAGTGCTGTTTAAATTTTTTTTAATTGGGTTATTTGTTTTCTTATTCTTATTAAGTTTTGAAACCTTTTTTATATTTTCTGTTTATAAGTCCTATATCAGGTATGAGATTTACAAGTACTTTTTCCCAGTCTGTGGCTTATTTTTTTATTCTTGTAATGGTGTCTTTTGAAGAGTCGAGATTCTTAATTTTAAGAAGTTCAATTTATCAATCTTTTTCTTTTATGGATTGTGCTTTTCTGTTGTATCTGAGAAATATTTGCCTAATGCAGTGTCACAAAGATATTCTCTCTTGTTTTCTGGTAGAAGTCTTTTTTTGCTTTAGGTTTCACAATAATTTGTGAAACCTAAATAACTCATTTGAGTTAATTTTTCTATGTAGTAGGAATGTGAATTGAAGTTTATATCTTTGCTTATGGTATCCAAATGGTCCAGTACCATTTGTTACAAAGACTGTTTTTTCTCCATTGAATTGCCTTTGTGCCTTTGTTCATTATCACTTGACCATATATATAGATTATCTATTCTGTCCCATTGTTTACCCTTCTGCCAATAACACCCTGTCCAGATTATTGTAGTTTGATAGTGTTCTTGAAATCAGGTGGTGTGAACCTTCCAACATTCCAAACATTGTTCTTCTTTTAAAATCAGATCATGAGGGGTGCCTGGGTGGCTCAATGGGTTAAAGCCTCTGCCTTCAGCTCAGGTCATGATCTCAGGGTCCTGGGATTGAACCCCGCATCAGGCTCTCTGCTAAGCAGGGAGCCTGCTTCCTTCCCCCTCTCTGCCTACTTGTGATCTCTCTCTGTCAAATAAATAAATAAAATCTTAAAAAAAATAAATCAGATCATGACCTGAGACTTTCAATCTGTAAGCATAGTATATCTCCCCATTTATTTGGTCTCTTTTTATTTCTTTTATCAGAATTCAGTAGTTTCATGTGTATAGATACTGCTCAAATTTTATTAGATTTATACTTAATTTTTATTATTTAATATTTTTGGGCTATTTTAATGATACTATAGCTTAAATTTCAAGTTCCAGTGGCTCATTGTTATTATGTAGAAATATAATGGATATTTTAAAAGATTTTATCTATTTGTCAGAGAGAGAGCACAGGCAGGGGGAGTGGCAGGCAGAGGAAGAAGCAGGCTGCCCAGTGAGCAAGGACCCCAGTGTGGGACTCAATCCTGGGAACCTGGGATCATGACCTGAGCTGAAGGCAGATGCTTAACCAACTGAGTCACCTAGGCATCGCAGAAATACAATGGATTTTAGAAAAAGATTTATTACTTTAGAGAGAGTGAAAGAGAAAGTGGGGAGGGTAGCAGAAGGTGGGGGGAAAGAGAGAATCCTCAAGCCGACTGTCTGTTGAGTGTGGAGCCCAATCTGAGGTTCAGTCCCAGGACCCTGAGATTATGACCTGAGCTGAAACCAAGAGTTGGATGCTTAACCAACTGAACCACACATGTGCTCCTACAATTGATTTTTTTTGTATATTCAACCTACTCAATCACTTATTAGGTCTAGTTGGTTTTTTAAAATAATGGACTTTATTCTTTGTAACTTAGAGCAGTTTTAAATTCACAGCGAAATTGAGAGGAAGGGATGGGGGATTCCTCATACCCTCAGCCCCCACGCATACATAGCCTACCTCATTATCAACATCCCCCACATTTGGTACATTTTGTGGTACATTTGTTACAATTCAAGAAGCTATATTGACACATCATTATCATCCAAAGTTCATAGTTTACATTAGGCTAATTCTTGGTGTTGTATATTCTATGTATTTAGACAAATGTATAATGATATGTATCCACATTATAATATCATACAGAGTAGTTTCATTGCCTTAAAAATACATTATACCCCTCTCATTCATTCTTTTCTCTAACTCCTGATATCTGCTGATCTTTTTCCTGTCTCCATAGTTTTGCCTTTTCCAGAATGTCACATAGTGGGTAACATACTATGCAGGCTTTTCAGATTAGCTTCTTCACTTGGTACTTGGTACTTGGTTCACTTCTTCACTTCTTCACATTTAAATTTCTCCCATTTTTTTTCGTGATTTGATAGCTAATTTCTTTTTTTTTTTTAAGATTTTATTTATTTATTTGATAGACGGAGATCACAAGTAGGCAGAAAAGCAGGCAGAGAGAGAGAGAGAGAGGAGGAAGCAGGCTCCCCGCCGAGCAGAGAGCCCGATGCGGGGCTCGGTCCCAGAACAACCCTGGGATCATGACCTGAGCTGAAGGCAGAGGCTTTAACCCAGTGAGCCCCCCAGGCACCCTGATAGCTCATTTCTTTTAAGTGCTGAATAATATTCCATTATCTGGGTATACCACATTTTATTTATCCATTTACCTACTGAAGGATATCTTGGTTGCTTCTAGGTTTTGGCCATTATGAATAAAGCTGCTGTAAACATCTGTGTGCAGGTTTTTGTATGGACAGAAGTTTTCAACTTCTTTGGGTAAATATCAAGGAGCATGATTGCTGGATCATATGATGAGTATATTTAGTACTGTAATGAACTGTCAACTGTCTTCCGAAGTGGCTGTGCCATTTTGCATTCCCATTAACAATGAATGAGAGGTACTGTTGCTTCACATGTTCAACAGCACTTGGTATTGTCCATGTTCTGGATTTTGGCCACTCTATTAAGAATGTAATGGAGCTGTAGTAGTTTTTTTGGCAGATTCTTTGGGATCTTTTTACATCGACAATTGTTGCCTATGAGGAGAGAGTTTTATTTCTTCTTTCTACATTATGTATGTTTGCCTATGAGGCAAATGTTGCCTATGAGGAGAGAGTTTTATTTCTTCTTTCTACATTATGTATGTTTAATTTATTTTCATTGTTTTATTGCAGTAGGTAGAACCTCCAGTGTAATATTAAATATGGTTGGAGTGAGCTGATAACCTTGCATTGTCAGTCTTAAGGAAAAAACATTTAGTCATTCACCATGAAGTATGGTGCTAGCTTTAGTTTTTTTGTAGTTGCTCTTTGCCAGTTTGCAGAAGTTCTCTTCTATTCCTAGTTTTCTGAGTTTAAAAAATTTTTTAAAATCAGAAATGGATGTTGGATTTTGTCAAAGGGTGTTTCTACAACTATTGAGGTGGATATGTTCTTTATCTTCAAATGATTTTCAGGTGTTGAATCATTCATTCCCTGGGGTGAAATTCCACTTGGTCATGATATATTCTTTTAAAAAATATATTGCTTGATTCAATTTTAGAGAATGTTCTTGAGTATTTTGGTATCTATGTTCAATGAAAAATATTAGTTAGTACTAATATTTTATTAACTAAAGAAGTTTGTATTTCTTTTTCTGTTGAATTCTCTGTGCATACTTTCTACCTTTTACACAAGTCTTCAATACATTAATCATAATTATTTCATAATTATGTCTGAAAGTTCTAACATCTGAGTCATATGTGAGTCTGGTTTTGTTGTTTGCTTGTTCTCTGGATAGTGTATTTTTTTTCTTGTTTCTTTATGTGTCTCACAGTTTCTCACTGAATGTGAGACATCTTATGCAGGGTCCACGAGAGGCTGAAATAAATATATGTATGGCCAAAATGAGCATAATTCTTTTTAAAATCCATGTACATGTGTGTGACAGTGTACCTTAGGCTTCAAATTCCTCCAGCATGAATTCATATTTAGATTGGGGATGGGCTTCTGGATGTTTTATTCCAGTGCTTTTGTTCCACCCTTAGCTTTAGGCTATTCCATGAGCCTGAATTTCAGAATTTTTCTCTCATGCTTTTGTTTTCTGTTGTTTCTTGCTACTTAGTTCTTGATATCATGGTGTGGGAAGTGGGATGGGGAAAGTTCTGTTTTTATGGCTTGGCCTAATTCTTTGATAGGCTCTGTGTTCCTGGGTCTTCTCAGTAATCTTGTCCCTTTCTAATGTTAAGAATCTCTAGTAGTTTGGGATTGTTATATTTCCTGCTTTAGTACCAGAGATAGAAGTTTTTTTCTCTTTCCTTTTTCCCACCTACAGTGAGCTTTCATCAGTGTCCTGAGATGACTGGGCTTGTTCTTTCCCCCAGAGCTTAAAGTTTTTATTCTTTTGTCAAGGTTGTGTATAGGACTTTGTGACTTTCCTGTGGTGGTAACTGTCCTCCACTTGACAGAGCTGTGTTTTGCTTTCTCTGTTCTCCCAGTCTACCTCCAGTCTCTTGTGAGCACCCAGGGAGGTCTGTGAAGAACCTGTGAATGGGTGTGGATTTCCTGGAGCTCCCAGACCTTCTGTAATCTCATGCTGGTCCACTCTTAGCCTCCAGCATTTGGTTAACAATTTTAGCTGAATTCTTTGTACAAGCTTGTATGGTGACTGTTGTCCATCCCAAGAAAATCAACTCTTGTGTTCTGTTTCTTCTTGGAGACACTTGTCTTTCCTTAGATTATGGGCTGGTTGTTCACTCTACAACCTTAGCTCTCATGTGGGTTCAAGGGAAAAAAATACGATTTTGAATATCATTTGGATTTTCTGACATCGTAAGGGTGGAGACAAAGTTCTTTCCACCTTTGTACATCTTAAGTGGAAGCTGGAATCTAGCATGTGTTATTGATGAAACTTCAAACCCTCTCCTATATAAGTCTAACGTAGTTATGATTACTTATACTTACTATATTATTTTTAAGAATTTTGTGACTACCTTGTTAAGAAGCCAAAATTCAACCAATGAACAAATATGGATTAAAGAGTAAGTCCATATCTATTAAGGTATTAAACAGTAGATATTAACCTGAGGTCCATTTCCCTTGAATTGGTAATAGTTGCCTGAAATGTCATGTTGAGAAAGGACTGTGAAGTAAATTTGATTTTATGTCTGATTGGGGATGTCTTCTAAGAGCACAAGATAGCCAAGGAGGGGCTCTGGTGGCATATATGTGCTTTTCCTGGTTAGGCCCTAAAGAAATGGGGAGAGTAAGAGTGAGGGCAGGTAAGAAGTATTTCAAGAGAAGCAGTTGATATAGTTCTTAACCAAAAGCACTTGCTGTTTAGTAGAAGAGGAATGATATGAGCCTATGAAACATTTGCAGACACTACAATAATAAAAATTAAACCGGGGAAAAGAATAGGTCTTTGGGGGCTTCAGTGATCTTGAAAGGCATGTCCACAGAGAAAGAGGGCTCAGAAGACCAGCCATGGCCAAGGGAGTGTGGTCAGTTCTTAGACTGTTGAGTTACAGGGGATGGAGTGTCTATAGGTAGAAATGTTCTGTGTGGAGGGAAGACCATGGGAAAGAGGTTTTTCTATCATCATTATTATCATCAGAAAACTGATAATTGAAAGCAATGAGAGGAGAGAAGCTGACAGAGGGAGCAAGCAGATATGGAGAAGAATTAAGAACTGAGGACAGACTTGGGGTTGGGCCCAAGGAAGAGAAATACCCTTAGAAGGGGGGAAGAAGTGTTCCTGGTAAAGGAGATAATACTGTGGTTATCACCACAGTACCACAGTACAGTAGTTGATATCTCAGACTCCTTTTCATCCTTCAAGGCCCAGGAGAATCCCTCCTGTTTGGCTTTCTTGATCTCTGGGCAGACTGAGTTGTTCTCCCCTTGGTTCCCCAAGTCCTTTAGCACTTATTACATTATGATATTGTTAGTGGTGTGTGTGTGTGTGTGTGTGTGTGTGTGTGTGTGTGACCTTTTATTTTATAAACAAGACTTGGGCTATGTCGCATTCTCTGCCTGTCATCATTGACTCACATAAATTTTTGCACACCATCTATGATCAAGGACTGCTTTTAGAGTTGAATTTAAAAGTGACATATCTGGCAAAGGATCAAAAGAAAAAGACTTAGATTTGACAAGAAATAAGTGAATGGTGACTTTCAAGGGCATAGTTTCAGGACAGTGACAGACAGTATTCTGAAATTCTGGTTTTGTTTTGGTTCTAGGGCTTTAGAAACCACAGAGTTGTGGTTGCTGCTTTGAATCATCTCATTGCACTCTTTTATGTAAGCAAAAAAGTATTCACATCTCTTTGAAAAGTCCAGCAATTAAAAATACTAATGGATTTCAAATTTCTCTTAAGAAAATCTTAGAAGCAGAACATAAAATTTTTTGACATGTTATGAGCAATTAAGTAAATATATTTGCAAATGAATACTCATGCATAATTGTGAAAGAAGGGAACATGCTCTGCTCATTGGAGTAAAGTGGCATATAGGACAGAAATCAAAATGGAATTGAGAGGGAAGTTAAACCCAAGAATTTTCTCCACTTTATGGTGGCTGGACCTGAGATACTGCTGTGCTTAGAGGAAACAGAGATCTGTTTTTTGGAATTCCTTCAGCTTCTCCCACACACCACTAACTTGCTAGAGAAAGCATTTCTTCAGTTAAAGACTGTTCCCTCCACTGTTTCCCGGGTTATCTCCACTGCATCTTTCTCTGTGATGCACTTGGGGATTATGCCCTCTTTCTGGTGCCTGCAATCTTTCCATGTCTCTTGGCTCTTTTCTCTCAAATTCAGGCACATTCAAATTTCTGCCATCCATAAAACTATAACCCTGTCATCTTGGATATTCTCTTCCCTCCATGTCTTATTTTTCTTTGTCCTCTTTCCCAGTCAGACTCCTGGAAGGAGTGCCCTATACTCAGTGTCTACACTTTTAGAATAATCCCTCCTTAGCAAGAAGCAGGAGAGCTCATCTATTTAGGATATTAACTTGAATGAAGACAATTTACTTGATGAAATAACCTCTCGGGGATTTTTAACCTTCATAGTTAAGTCATGCTAATGTACTTATGAAGTTCAGTGAGACATTTGGATATAAAATGGATTTTAGGAGCCCCAACTTAGTTAGCAACAAATAGTCATCACATATGTATTAAAATAGGAGAGTTCTCAAAATCAAAACCTTCCTTTTGGTCTAATTTTATAACGAAAACATTATTCTAAATTGGGCATTTAGAAAAGCCTGACACCTAATCAACTGGAAATCATTGTGTCCTAGACAGTGTGGTTTAACAAAAGTGTTGCTGGTTTAAAACATTTGCAAAACCACGAGAAATTAAAGAACTTGACAAACTGAAACTCTTATAAGTTAATTAGTGTTGATGATAGAAGCATGCACAAGGAAATAAATAGAATCTGCACTTGGCGAAATGATAGAGTAAGATTAAGGGGAGGAGAAAGCTGTTTGCCTGGGCTGTTTTCCAACTGGGCTGCTGTTGGGGCTTTGAAGAAGCATCATTTTGTGTTTTCCAAGATCAGAAATGCTGCTGCCAGAAACAAGGTCTCAAAAGAGGGCTCTCTAGTCAGAGTGTAAGAACCATGAATTCAAACTAATAGGGCTCCAAATTCCTGGTTCCCACTACATCATCTCTTTGAGATTTGTTAGGATTCTCTGCAGGGAGCAAGACTCACCTTTTACCTTTTCACTGTATTAGGAATTTCACCAAGAATAACTTCTCTCCTTCTTGTCCAAATGGTCAGGGAAATGCAACCAGGCCTTTATCATAAAATGATGAAATGTTTCCTGGATTATAAGAAGCTGTTGTGTAAAGCTTTGAAGTTATAAATTGACCACCACCAGGAGGGTTGAAAAATTCCATGATTTAACTATATAGACTGTGATCTTTTTGGTGCCCCAAGAGTAATGCAACATGGTGGCCTTGCCAAGAGTATGGAATGGAGATTCAAATGGTGAATAAACTTTTTAGGGACAGGCTGCTGAATATAACTATAAGACAAAGTTCAGGTCATGATAACTGCTTATAAACTTTTAATTGCCATGTGGAGGGATTTTAAAGACTGATAATTAGTTTGATGTGGATATTCCTTCTTTACTCAGATGAGAAAACAGGAAATTACCCCCAAAGGCAGACCTTGAGTGGGCTTCTAGGTGCCATAACCTTTATCACTTATTTAGTGATCATGTGCTGTGTGCCAGACACTGTGTTAGGCACTATTAGTTGTCTCACTGAGGTCCTACTCTATTATATCTGTAACAAATCTGATTGCTTCAAGGATTTGGAAAACATAATAGAAGAATAACCAGACAAATAAGAATTGTATTGAAATAGGAGAATTGAATTAGAGAAAACTTAATTTCTATATCTGATAATTAGTTTCTTAAGGGGCATAATTTCTATCTATCTTTTCAACATGTGCTGAAGAAGATATTTAATTGTGGTGTAATGCTTGCTTTTTTCAGAAGAGGCCAAGTTGCTAAGTAAAGTAAAGTGGGCTTCTCTCCCTCTGGATATAGAGGGATGGTTGTGTGACCTCTAGAAGTCCCTTTCGTTAAGCTCCATGGTTTAATGATTCTTTGGCTCAGGAACAAATTCACATAAAGTTCAGTCCATAAGCCTCCAACATTAGTTTTTTTTCCCCCCAACATTAGTTTTAAATTTAGCCCAGACTTATGGAATCATTATTTCTTCTTTGAATACTTAAAGTGCGGGTGATCTTTCTGCCTGAGCCATAACCTATAAGCCCATGAAGCCAACAGGAACATACTTCAGTATTAAAAAAGTAAGACCATCAAATTATTGTGATGTGTTAAATGATTTGTGCAATAGGCAGTTACTTTTAATTGGGAAGAATATTTCTAAATAGTTAAACTAATTTTTGAAGTATTTCCTTTTTTTACTTTTATAGTTCTCCAGTCTAGAGTTTGAACCTGGAGAAAGCTGAGTGTGCTTCCTGACTCCATCATTCACTATCTTTGTAATAATAATAATAATAAATGGCTAACTTCTTAATTTTATTTTTTATTTAAATTCAATTAGCCAACTTGTAGTACATCAATAATTACAGATGTAGTGTTAAATGAATTATCAGTTGTATATAACACCCAATACTTATCACATCATGTGCCCTCCTTAATGGTCGTCACCCAGTTACCCCATCCCACCACTGAACTCCTCTCCAGCAAACCTCAGTTTGTTTCCTGTAGTTAAGAGTCTCTCATGGTTTTTCTCCCTCTCTGATGACTTCCCATTCTGTTTTTCCTCCCTTCTCTGCCCTGTTTCTTATATTCCACACATGAGTGGAATGAGACAACTATATGATAGTTGTCTTTCTCTGATTGACTTATTTCACTCAGCATAACACCCTCCAGTTTCATCCATGTCGATGTAATGATAAATATTCATCCTTTCTGATGGCTGAGTAATATTCTGTTGTATGAATGTATGTGTGTGTATATATACATATATATACACATATGTGTATATATGTATACACACACATACACATTCATGTATATATGTATATGTGTATATATATGTATATATGTGTGTGTATATATAAATATATGTGTGTGTGTGTATATATATATATATATATATATATATATGTTACATCTTCTTTATCCATTCATTTGTTGATGGACATCTTGGCTCCTAGCTTGGCTATTGTGGACATTGCTGCAATGAACGTTGGGGTGCAGGTGTGCCTTTGGATCATTACATTTGTATATTTGGAGTAAATACCTAGTGGTGCAGTTGCTGGGTCATAGGGTGGCCCTATTTTTAACTTCTTAAAAAGAACCTCCATACCATTTTCCAGAGTGGCTGTACCAGCTTGCATACCCACCAACACAGTAAGAGGGTTCTCCTTTTTCTACATCCTTGCAAACATTTGTTGTTTCCTGTCTTATTAATTTTAGCCATTCTAAGTGGTATGAGGTGGTATCTCATTGTGGTTTTGATTTGTATTTCTTGATGCTGAGTGATGTGGAGCATTTCTTGTGTTTGTTGGCCATTTGTATGTCTTCTTTGCAGAAATGTCTGTTTATATCTTTCCCCCATTTCTGGATTGGATTATTTGTTTTCTGGGTGTTGAGTTTGGTAAGTTCTTTATAATAGATCTTGGATACTAGCCCTTTATCTGATATGCCATTTGCAAATATCTTCTCTCATTCTGTAGGTTGCCTTTTAGCTTTGTTGACTGTTTCCTTTGCTGTGCAGAAGCTTTTTATCTTGATACAGTCCCAATAGTTCGTTTTTGCTTTTGTTTCCCTTGAATGGCTAACATTTTTAGAGAGCTTACTGTGTGCCAGACACTGGAGTAAATATTTGACATATTATTTAATTTACTTCTCATGATGGCTTTATGAAGTGGGCATTTTTTGTTATTCCCATTTTATAGAAAAAGAAGTTTTAGAGCCTACACATATCCCCTATTCTACTCTATCCCTAGTTAGAGTACCCTTGCCCCACTACTTCTGGGTAAGGAACAGCTTAAACTCAAGTAGCAGAGTGGTTAAGAGTTTAGATTTTGGAGCCAGATTGCCTGGATTGAAATCTAGTCCTAGCTGCATATTAGTTTTTGTCATGCACTGTTGGGGAATCTCAAGGTCCATTAGAATTGGCTGCTTGAATGTAGGGTGTAGAGCAGGGCTTCCCAACGTTAGCACTATTGCCATTTTAGTCAGGATTATTCTTTGTTGTGGGGGCTGACCTGTGCATATAGGTCACTGCCTATGACTACTAGATGCCAGTGGCACCTTCCATAGTTGTAATAATCAAAAATGTTTCCAGGCATTGCCAAATGGGAGCAGCAGTCCTTGATCTTACAGTGGTTTAGCATGAAATGAACTGACCGCTTCAGTCTGAATCTGGGAGCTTATTCAACAAATAGTATTTTTAAAAAGATTTTATTTATTTATTTGACAGAGAGAAAGATCACAAGTAGGGAGAGCAGCAGGCAGAGAGAGAGAGAGCGCGCGCGTGCACACGGGAAGCAGGCTCCCTGCTGAGCAGAGAGCCCGATGCAAGACTCCATCCCTGGCCCCTGAGATCACGCATGACCTGGGCTGAAGGCTTAACCCTTCAGAGGCTTAACCCACTGAGCCACCCAGGTGCCCCTCGACAAATACTGTTTATCCAGATATTCTGTTTAGTGCATATAGAAGCAGTTCTTGGTATTAGCGAGTGTGTTTGCAAGCATGTGTTTGTGTGTAATGAACGATCCTTTCTGGGAAATACCTCACATTCTAAGGGGTAATATGGACTGCAAGCAGAACTATTCTACCCACTCCACAGTGCTTTGGATTGAAAGTGGAAATATTATAGTGTCTTTGTAAGGAAAATAGGACCGTGGTCTTCCTGTGAGTTGCAAGGCTCCCTGTCTTTGCTCTCAAACTATCTAAGGGCAGCTCCTCTCCTCTGAACAGCTGGAGAACCTACCTTCCCATCCTTGGAGTAGTAACTGGTGTGTAGTGGTTCTCTCTGACTGACTGAAGCACTTACCGTAGTCCAAGATGGACAGTGACAGGTAGTGGGTTGCCAGTTAGAATGTAGCCTGTAGATATAAGCTGGAGGTCTGGTTGTGACAGGCACAACCCTGCTGTGGAGGGCCATGTCGAACCTGGGAAGTATTAGTTAAGAGGGATGGTGCCTGAACTGGGTTTAGGGAGAGTGTAATTTGGGGGAATGGGCAGCCCTTAGATATGGAGGGAGCTGGAAGGTAAGTACAAAACTGTGCTCAGGGTAGGCTTGGAGCTGCAAGATCAGACAGTCCAGTCTGTCTTGGGGCTGGGGGCTGAGAGAGCTCTGGTAATATTATTTCAGTATCAGAGCCAAGAAAACTGGGCTTAAGGAGGAGCCAGGATGGGTGGAGGATCAAGAAGTTCCTGCCTGTACCCCTGGGGCTAATAATATATTATATGTTAATAAAAAAGAATAAAAAATTTAATTAAAAAAAAGAAGTTCCAGGATGGTTTAATAAATAGGGAACAGAAGCAAAGCACCTGCTTGTTGGATGCTAGGTGCCTGAGTGCGGGGGTGTGACTGCTGGTCTAGAGGTCCAAAGACAGGATAGCTAGACTGGAATGGGAACAGGAGCTAGAAGAGATTTTCTGCCGTGATTTTTTAATTAAAAAATTAAATAATTATTAATTATTAACATATAATGTATTATTTGTTTCAGGGGTCCAGGTATGTGATTCGTCAGTCTTTTTTTCTTTTTAAAAATTTTTTTTAAATTTTTAAATAAATATATAATGTATTATTAGCCCCAGGGGTACAGGTCTGTGAATTGCCAGGTTTACACACTTCACAGTACTCACCATGGCACATACCCTCCCCAATGTCCATAACCCTACCACCCTCTCCCTACCCCCTCCGCCCCCCCAGCCACCCTCAGTTTGTTTTGTGAGATTAAGAGTCTCTTATGGTTTGTCTCCATCCCGATCCCATCTTTTTTAATTTATTCTTTTCCTACCCCCCAAACTCCTCATGTTGCACCTCCACTTCCACATATCAGGGAGATCATATGATAGTTGTCTTTCTCTGATTGACTTATTTCACTAAGCATAGTTCTGTCCATGTCGTCGCAAATGGCAAGATTTCATTTCTTTTGATGGCTGCATAGTATTCCATTGTGTGTGTGTGTGTGTGTATGTGTGTGTGTGTGTGTGTGTGTGTGTATACATACACACCACCTCTTCTTTATCCATTCATCTGTTGATGGACATCTAGGTTCTTTCCATAGTTTGGCTATTGTGGACATTGCTGCTATAAACATTTGGGTGCACATGCCCCTTCACATCACTATGTTTGTATCTTTAGGGTAAATACCCAGTAGTGCAATTGCTGGGTTGTAAGGTAGCTCTATTTTCAACTTTTTGAGGAACCTCCATGCTGTTTTCCAGAGTGGTTACATCAGCTTGCATTCCCACCAACAGTGTAGGAGGGTTTCCCCTTTCTCTGCATCCTTGCCAGCATCTGTCATTTCCTGACTTGTTAATTTTAGCCATTCTGACTGGTGTGAGGTATTATGATTCGTCAGTCTTACACAATTCACAACACTCACCATAGGACATACCCTCCTCAATGTCTATCACCCAGCCACCCTGTTCCTACCCCCTTCATCCCCCAGCAACCCTCAGTTTGTTTCCTGAGATTAAGAGTCTCTTATGGTTTGTGTCCCTCCCTGGTCCCATCTTGTTTTATTTTTTCCCTCCCTTCCCCCCTTGACCCCCCACTCTGCCTCTCAAATTCCTCATATGATCATATGATAATTGAGTTATTTCACTTCTGCTATGATTTTTAAAACATTTTTATTCCAGTAGAGTTAACATGCAGTGTTATATTAGTTTCAGGTGTACAATATAGAGATTCAGCAATTCTGTACATTACTCAGTGCTCATCATGATAAGTGTACTCTGAGTCTGCTTCACCTGTTTTGCCCATGCCCCCCACTTACCTCCCCTCTGGTAACCATCAGTTTGTTATCTATGGTTAAGAGTCTGTTTTTTGGTTTATCTCTTTTTTCTTTGTTCATTTATTCTTAAATTCCACATATGAGTAAGATCAAATGGAATTTTTTCTCTTAACTGACTTATTTCACATTATACCCTCAAGATCCATCCATGTCACTACAACTGATAAGATTTCATTCTTTATGGCTAATAGTCCATTGTCTGTATACACCACATCTTCTTTATCATTCATATATTGGTGGGTACTTGGGCGGCTTCCATAATTTGACTATTGAAAATAATGCTGTAATAAACATGGGGGATATATATTTTTTTGAATTAGTGTTTTTATGTCTTTTCCCAGTTTGGAATTACTGGAATTAATTTAGTTTTTAAAATTAAATTTTACTGTTTTCCACAGTGGCTGCACGAGTTTGGATTCTCACTAATAGTGCACAGGCCTTTTTCTCCACATTTTTGCCAACACTTGTTGTTTCATGTGCTTTTGACTTTAGCCATTCTGACAGGTGTGAGGTTATATCTCGTTGTGGTTTTGATTTGCATTTCCATGATGATGAGTGATATTTAGCATATTTTCATGTGTCTGTTGACCATCTGTATGTCTTCTTTGGAGAAATGTCTGTTCATATCTTCTGCCCATTTTGTAATTGGATTATTTGTTTTTTGGGTTTTGGGTTTTATAAGTTCTTTACATATTTTGGATACTAACCCTTTTTCAGATATGTCATTTGCAAATATCTTCTTCCATTCTGTAGGCTGTCTTTTAGTTTTATTTTTTTCTTTGCTGTGCAGAAGCTTTTTATTTTGAGGTAGTCCCAATAGTTTGGTTTTGCTTTTATTTCCCTTACCTCAGGAGACATATCTGGGAAAATGTTCCTATGGCCAGTATCAGGGACATTACTGCCTGTGCTCTCTTCTAAGATGTTTATGGTTTCAGCTTTCACATTTAGGCCTTTAATCTATTTTCAGTTTATTTTTGTGTATGCTGTAAGAAAGTAGTCCAGTTTCATTCTTTTGCATGTTGCTGCCCAGTTTTCCCAACACTGTTTGTTGAAGAGACTGTCTTTTGCCCCACTAGATATTCTTTCCTGCTTTGTTGAAGATTAACTGACCATATAATTGTGGGTTTATTTTTGGGTTTTCTATTCTGTTCTACTGATCTATGTGTCTGTTTTTGTGTTAATACCATACTGCTTTGATTACTATAGCTTTGTAATATAACTTAAGCCTGGAATTGTGATATCTCCAGCTTTGCTTTTCTCTTTGAAGATTGGTTTGGCTATTTGGGGTCTTTTGTGATTCCATACAAATTTTAGGATTGTGCTAGTTCTGTGAAAAATGCTGTTATATTTTGATGGGGATTGCATTAAATGTGTAGATTGCTTTGGGTATTTTAAACATTTTAACAATATTTGTTCTTCCGGTCCACAAGTATGGAATGTCTTTCCATTTCTTTTTGTCTTCTTCACTTTCTTTCATCAATGTTCCATAGTTTTCAGAGTATAGGCCTTTCACTTCTTTGGTTAAGTTTATTCCTAGATACTTTATTATTTTTGCTACAATTTAAATAGGATTATTTTCTTAATTTCTTTTTCTGCTGCTTTGTTATTAGTATATAGAAAAGCAACAGATTTCTGTA
>RCUC01161437.1:0-57741 GCA_003697995.1 Taxidea taxus jeffersonii | reverse complement strand
CATCATTTGAAATGAAATGCAAAGTCCTTACCAAGGCCTCTCTGGGCCCAGATCTTCTGCTTTGCTCTCGACCACTGTTCCAGCCATGCCTCCTTCTCATTCCTGGAGTCTACCAATATTTCTTTCACCTCAGAGTCCAGAATTTTCTCTTCTGCCTGGGATGGCCCTCCTCAGGTAGCGGCATGGGTCTCTCTTCCTTGCTTCCTTCAGTTTTTTTCAGTGTCTTCAGGCCACTTTGTCAGAGAGAAATTCTGAATGGTCTTATCTTTAGAAGCTTACCCATATACTCTCTTTATCTCCTTCCCTGGCTTTGTTTCTCCTCAGAACTCTTACAACCAATGACATAATATTTTTTATGTGTTTGTGTACTCTTTGTCCTCTATTAGAACATTAGCCTCATGAAAGCTGATGTCTTGTTTTGTTTATTGCTATACTCTTAGCAATGATGAGTACTGGGAACATAGTAGGTGCTCAGTAAATGTGCATTGAATAAATAAACAAATAAATAAGTGTAAGGGAGTCTATTTGAAACCCTCAAGTTGGGGGCCATGTTTCTCCACTCTGGTTGCGCATTAAATCCCAGCAGGGGAATTTTAGGAATACTATTGTTCAGACCACACCTAGGCCATTTAAATCAGAACCTCTTGGAGTGGAGCCCAGGTATTGGCACGTTTTTAAAAGCTCCCTAGATGTTGCCAATATATAACCAAGGCTGAGAACAGCTGTTCTGAGGCATATAAAATAGTGTTTGCCTTTTCATGGCACTTGTGTTTCTAGCTACCTCCTCACTAGCTAAGTACCTTGTACATTTCAATTACTTAACCATTATTTCTTGAGCAGTGATTTAGGAAATGCCACTTTTAGTGCATAGGATAGTTTGTGCACTGGGAAAATTTCAATGCTATTTTGCTGGGTTGGATTTAGAGCTATTTTTTTTTTTTTTTTTGAGGAAAGATGGTTGGAGAGTAAATGCACAAGAATTGAACAGCTACCCTCTACAAGGTATTCTGCCAGGTACTAAAGATAAAAAAAGAAAAAAAACTCATTTAATACCCACATAGCTAGGATCACATTTTTGATTCAGTAAATCAATGCACTTTTTTTTTATTGCTTCCAAAACATTTTCCCCACGGCTCCCTGCAGACTGAATCAGACAAAGGCAGATATTACCTAAAACAAAGACCATTTTGTTCAGCTTTGTGGAGCAAACTAGATTTGTTGAGCTGGGGTGAGACAACAGTGTTGAAGCTAGGCTTGTGGAAAGGAAAAGAATTTGGTAAATATTCAAATTAAAAGAAATGAGAACGATTGCTGGAATGACCAGTAGGTTCATAAAACTTTGAGTTCCAGAACCCCTTTTTATTATTGAAAATCAGTGCAACCTCCAAAAAGTGTTAGTTTATTCATGTCAGCTGTGTCAATGATTATCATCTTTATAAACTAAATTTGGGAAGTTCTAAAAAAATGTTTATTGATTCATTTTAAATGTAACAATATGCATTGGTCATTTGAAAAATATTAGTTGACTAAGTTGTGCAGATCTTCCAAATACTGACACATTTCCTTACTTAATATTAAAAAAAAATCACATTTGCTGGGGGCACCTGGCTGGCTTAGTTGGTAGAACATGCGAGTCCCTTTTTTTTTTTAAGATTTTATTTATTTATTGAGAGAGAGAGAGAGAGATTGAGAGCACAAGCAGGAGGAGAGGCAAAGGGAGAGGGAGAAGGAGACGCCCCACTAAGCAGGGAGCATGACGTGCAGCTCAATCCCAGGACCCTGAGATCATAACCAGAGCTAGAAGGCCCATGACTGACTAAGTCACCCAGGCTCCCCAGAGCACGCAGATCTTAATTTTGGGGTTGTAAGTTCCAGCCCAAATTGGGTGTAGAATTTACTCAAAAACCTACAATTCTTTTTAAAAAATAAATTAATTAAAAAAAAAAATCTCATTTGTTAATATTACCCATTACAACAGGAATGTTTTAAAGTAATGGGAAATACGTTCCTAGTGGGGGATACAAAAATTCTAAAATTCTAATTTTCACTTGAAAACTCAAATGTTATCATTGGCAACAAATATTCTCAGTTGTTTTTCTTGACTGACAGGCTCACTTTGTTCAATTTTGAGAAAATGTCTTCCAAATACTCAAGCCTGAATAGCCATCATTTATCTGTCAGTCTTTCAAGTGAAAGTGGTGTCTCATGAAAGCGGAGGCTCATTCAGGATGCTCACAGTTTGTTGCGGGCCCTTGAGACAACCGTTGCTGTTCAGTAAGTAGCAGAGGTGTTTTATACATACTTTCCGTCTTGTGACATAAAATATTAAAAATGTGTGTGCTCAAGGGTTAGCATTTAATAGCATTAATAATTTTTATTGCTTCGTCGAGTACACTGTTGACTTAAGTTGACTTTTTCTTTTTTACTGTGAGTGGATGGTGGAGAAGAATACAATGAACACTAGTGCTGTTTGATTATTGTTGAAATGTTAGTAATTTTATCTGCAGCTATTTTTGACACATTGAAAATGTCAATATATATTTTTAAAGGAAACAATATCTTAATATTTATTAAAATAGTTTAATGCTTCATGGACCCCCCGCCACCCCCCGGAAAGGGTCTTAGACCCCTGAGGGATCCACATATCACACTTTGAAGGCTGTTGTCCTAGAGTAATCAGAAAGATGAGGTGAAAGAAGCCCATTTTCTATAGTTTTCAGGAAGGAGGGAAGGTCTTCTGATCTCTTCTGTGGGGAATAAAGAGGACTGAGAAAATAACTAGTAGGTGGGTCCATGTCCTGCTTCTCAGGATGGAGACATAAGGTAGGAATCTGGTGTTTGAAACAATCAGAAAAATTTAAGGGAATCTCCCCCAAGGAAGAGGCCTTCTTTCTACTTCTGAGGGCATATGCCATAAAAACATAAACTTCCTGAGAAAAGCCTTATATTCAGCATGGCATGGGAGCAACATGGTGCTGCCCAAGATGTGATTAAAAGTGGTTCATCCATAATATCATATTGAATGGTGAAAGACTGAATGCTTTTTTTTCTAATACTGGGAACAAGGCAAAGATGTCTGTTCTCACCATTCTGATTTAACATAATACTGGAAGTTCTCGCTACTGTGATAAGGCAAAGAAAATAAAGAAAAAGCATGCAGATTGGAAAGGAGGAAATAGAGTTGTCCCTGTTTGTAAATAATGTGAATGTCTATATAGAAGAGCTCAAGGAATCTATAAAAGAAAAAAGAAAAGAAAAGAAAGAAAAACTCTCAGAACTAAGAAGTGGATTAAGCAAGGTTGCTGGATGCATAATCAATATACAAAAATCAACTGCATATTTTATATACTAAAAATAAACATGTGGAGGGCACCTGGGTGGCTCAGTGGGTTAAGCCTCTGCCTTCAGCTCAGGTCATGGTCTCAGGGTCCTGGGATCGAGCCCCACATCGGGCTCTCTGCTCGGCAGGGAGCCTGTTTCCCCCTCTCTCTCTGCCTGCCTCTCTGCCTACTTGTGATCTCTGTCTGTCAAATAAATAAATAAAATCTTTACAAAAATAAATAAAAAAAACATGTGGAAACTGAAATTAAGGAACAGTACCACTTACAATTGAGTCAAAGAAATTGAAATACTTAGCTATAAACTTGACAAAACATGCATAGGATTGAGCTGAAATTTGCAAAATGCTGATAAAAGAAAATAATGACACCTAAACTAATGGAGAGACATACTGTGGCTGTGGATTAAAAGATGCAACATAGGAAAGATGTTAATTCTCCTCAAATTGATTTAGATTTTTTTTTTTAAGATTTTATTTATTTATTTGACAGACAGAGATCACAAGTAGGCAGAGAGGCAGGCAGAGAGAGAGGAGGAAACTGGCTCCCCGCGGAGCAGAGAGCCCGATGCTGGGCTTCATCCCAGGACCCTGGGATCATGACCTGAGCATAAGGCAGAGGCTTTAACCCACTGAGCCACCCAGGCGCCCCTTGATTAAGATTTTTAATGTAATTCCTATCAAAATCCATCAAGGTTTTTGTAGATATAGACAGGCTTATTCTAAAACTTAGAACGGAAGACACAAGCTGTTTAATAGCTAAAATAGTCATGACAGAGAAAATTAAAGTGGGAGGAGTCAGTACTTGATGGTTAGTTAAGTACTATACAGTTGCAGTAATCAAGATAGTGTGGTATCAAGACAGTGAGAGTCAGATATATAGATCAGTGTGACAGCATAGAAAATCCAGAAATAAACCCCAACAAACACAAGCAACTGATTTTTTTTCTGTAGAAAGTGAATTCCAAATGTAATAAAATATGCACACAAGAACCAATAATATAGTAAAAGACAGCAATTGTAATTCTGATCATGAGTGGTTTTTAAAAATTGACTTATAATTCATGTATCAAAAAATCCACCCTTATAAAGTCTACAATTCAGTGCTATTCAGGACATTTATGATGTTGTGCAAACATCACTACTATTGATTTGCAAAACATGTCCATCACCTCCTAAAGAGATCCCATGTCCATTAGCTGTGACTCCCCACTTCCTTTCTCCTAACCCCTACCAATCACTAATTTACTTTCTTTCTAGATTTACCTATTCTGGGCATTTCATATAAGAGGAATCATACAGTGTGTGACTTTTGGTACCAGGCTTCTTTCATAAGCCAGAAAGGGCCCATAAGGCAGCCCAGAGAACCAAGGTGGTCCCAACACTCACCTCTTCCACCCTGATACCCTGATACTGAACATCATGTGCAAGTCCACCAAGGGTTTTGATGGGTGTGGGGAGAAATCCCGGGTTGACTGAATTTATTCAGAAATAACTGAGTTAATCTGAAAGAGAATGTTTTAAACCAGAAGAGGCTAGGATAATTCATACTGACCAGTCTGACTTTTCTTCTTCTCCTTTCATGGGGGAACAGGGAAGCTCCAAAAGGCAATGATATCAGTTATGGAAAATAAGGAACAATCTATTTTTCTGAAAATCTGAGTCATAGCATTTAAGCTCCAGTCTTCTCAGCTCTTAACAATTCTAGTTTTAAGATGAGGAAACCGAGACTTAGAGATGCTCAGTGATTGCCCAACGTCACATGCAAATTCAGGTCTGTTTGCCTGCAAATCCTGCACTCTTTCTGGGCCAAGGGCATTCTCATGTTAGTAAGATTAATAAGCTGGCTGCCTTTCATAAACTCTAGAAAGGTTCATATACTAGACTGTCCCACCCAAATCAAGGTGTATAGCTTTTTTTAAAAATTTTTTATTTTTTTATAACCATATAATGTATTATTAGCCCCAGGGGTACAGGTCTGTGAATCGCCAGCGCTCACCATAGCACATACTCTCCCCAATGTCCATAACCCCACCCCACCCTCTCCCAACACCCCTGCCCCCCAGCAACCCTCAGTTTGTTTTGTGAGATTAAGAGTCTCTTATGGTTTGTCTCCCTCCCGATCCCATCTTGTTTCATTTATTCTTTTACTACCCCCTTAGCCCCCCACATTGCATCTCCACTTCCTCATATCAGGAAGATCATATTATAGCTGTCTTTCTCTGATTGGCTTATTTCGCTAAGCATAATACCCTCTAGTTCCAGATTTCATTTCTTTTGATGGCTGCATAGTATCCCATTGTATATATATACCACATCTTCTTTATCCATTCATCTGCTGATGGACATCTAGGTTCTTTCCATAGTTTGGCTATTGTGGATATTGCTGCTATAAACATTCGGGTGCATGTGCCCCTTCGGATCACTGCGTTTGTATCTTTAGGGTAAATACCCAGTAGTGCGATTGCTAGGTTGTAGGGTAGCTCTATTTTCAACTTTTTGAAGGACCTTCATGCTGTTTTCCAGAGTGGTTGCACCAGCTTGCATTCCCACCAACAGTGTGGGAGGGTTCCCCTTTTTCCATCAAAATCCTTTAGGAGAACACAGGCATCAACCTCTTCAACCTCAGCCACAGCAACTTCTTCCTAGGAACATTGCCAAAGGCAAGGGAAGCAAGGGCAAAAATGAACTACTGGGACTTCATCAAGATCAAAAGATTTTGCACAGCAAAGGAAACAGTTAACAAAACCAAGGTCTATAGCTTTTGATGACTTATAAAACAAACAAAATAAAATCATATGTGCTCACTTCCAGAAAATCCCAAATTACAAGCTCCCAAACATTTTCCTACTCACAAATTTAAGACATAATTTTTTTTAAATATTTTAAACATAATTACAGGATTCCTTCTATAACACCCATAGATAATATTTCTGAAGTTATGGCTAGTGGTCAGTTAGCACATTGTATATGTGTTGTTCAATAACCAGCTAGTGTTAATGGGACATCTATTAGGTGCCAGTCCATGGGCTAAGTACTTCCCATGTATCACCTCATGTCATCTCTACAACCACCCTTTGAGGGTGGCTGAGTCACAAAACCCAAAACATACCATGAGTCAGTGAGAACCCAACTCTAATATCTTCAAAGCTCACGCTCTTAATCAATACACCATTCTGCCAGCAAAATACTGAATCTTACAAAGTTTCATAGTCTTAAGATTGTGAGGGCTGAAAGGAAGGCCAGAATGGAAAATAAGGAGGGGTCACATCAGGTGGCTGATCTCACTGGCCTAACATGTTAGTTTCTTTGTTTTATTTTAAATGGAAAAGAGCAAAACCAGAATATAGTTTATTCTTGAATGGATGATAATTCAAGATGTGCATTATAATTTATTATTAAAGTAATAAAAATGAAGTAAATAAGAGAGAGGGGGACAGGGGAGAGAAAGAGAGGAACTGGGTGTTTGTACATGTGCGCATGCACGGCAATGTTAAGGTTTCTTCAAAGTACTGATGTTTTATTTTGAAAAGGTGATTTTTGTGATGAATTTTCCGTGGGGGAACTCTATTTATAAGGCCTTCAATATGTGGCTTACTAAGGAAAGTGTAAGCCACATTTCCTTTAGGACTTGACCTCATACTACAAGTAAACGTAAGTGGCACAGGGTATCAGGGGTTAAACTGCATCCCCCAACAGATATGTTGAAGCCCTAACCCCTGGTACTTGTGAATGTGACCTTATTTGGAAATAGGGCCTTTACAGACGTGAATCAAATTAAGACGATATCATTAAAGTGGGCCCTCGTCCAAGTATGACTGGTGTCTTATGAGAAGAGGAAGATTTGGACACAGACAGGAAGGACTGCGTGTGACCACACAGGCAGAGATGGGAGTAAGCAGCTGAGTACACAGAGCACCAGGAATCGCCATCAACCATCAGCAGCCGGAAGAGGCAAGGAGGAACTCGACTAAGAGCTTCACAAGGAGCATGTCATGCTGTTCCCTAAATTTTGGACTTCTGGTCTCTAGAACCATGAGGGAATACATTTCTGTTGTTTGTGGTGTTTCATTATGGCAGCCTCAGGAAAGCAACGCCTGAGAGCTCAGGGTGCGGGCAGCAAAGGGAGGGCTCTGTGAAGAGAAAAGGATGATCCTGTACTAGAGGAAAGGGGAAGAGAAATAACAATGACATGGGAAAGAGGAGACGGGTTCTGGAAAAAGGGGAAGTTATGATGCACCTACTTTCTTGTTTTGATTTTCTTAGAATTCAAAATACAGGGAAACACAGTTCATATGAATGGGGTATCACAGACATAATAAAGGGAAACCACTCCTTAATCTTGCTGTACAGATGTAGATTTGGTCAAAACAGAGAGTAGAGTTCACAAAATGGAACCCACCACTTATCATAATGACTAAAATTTGTGTCACGTAATGTGTGTGCATGTGTGTGTGTGTGTGATGTAGAACCCCTGACAGCAGTAAGCCTCATTAAGAAAGAACCTGTTTTAGGAAACATCTTATTGGGTTTTTTCCCCTAGCCTGATCTCACACACTGACAATGCCATCTTCACTTCAGCGGTGGATAAAATGGCCCACAGAGCTCTTCAACTTGGGAATTCATGACAATCACAGAAGACTTGGATAATTGCTACCAAATACACAAGAGGAAGTGTGTATTATGCACCATACTGATTTACATAAAATGATTTCTATAGGGCATGGGGCCGATTCGGGGATGAGTCACTGTTTCCTCCCCAGGAAGGAGCGGGAGAGGTGCCTTTCAGGGGTGACCCTCCGAACCACCTTGGTGGAGGGCTGGTCTGGGGACTCTGCTGTTCATTCTTTGTCATCCTTAAGCCAGGCAGTCGCTCTGCATTTCTCGGGAACCCCTCAGGAACCAGGTCTGCCTTTGTTTCTACCCAAACTCAAGGACTTTCTTGTCCTTTTGATCCTTCTAACTGGTGCATACTTGGCCTGCACAGCCTGAGAAGGTGGTTTTCTGCTTTGCCAGCAGTGTCCATGCAAGGGTAATGTTTGTATTCCCATTTTGGGAAGACAGTCTTTCCTTTACTTAAAGTATAAACTGTAACCAGACACTTCTTTCCTTCTATGGCTCGGTGCACACCCCTTCTGGAAGTCACCTAATGTGAAGTGCTAGCCATGATATTTAACAGCTCTTTGACACAGGATACATTTCTTAGCTTCTAAACTAAGTTCTCTCACCTGTCAAATCGGCGTGTTAATATCTCAGAGCTGTAGGAAGCTTTGAATGAGGCACTTTTAAAAGTTCTTCTCTTGTTTTATAAGAGTGGGAGACATAATCACACCGGCACTTTCAGAGGGGGTGGGTGGGTGGGGCTATAGCCAGAGGGATGAGGGGTCATCTCAGAATGGGAGTCAGATTCCAGGACCTTAACAGATTAGGCACGAGTGTGCCTTTTAGACAACGAAAGTTCATGCTTTCATCATCATGCTCATCCTCCCCTTCTGTGGTTCCCCTTTTCTCTCTTCCTCCCTCTATACACACCCCTGGGTGAGCCTATCTATCTTCAAGAGCGAACATACCACCTAATGGTGATGTCTCCCTGCTGAGCTCCAACTCAGGCTAATGCATCCAACTCCCCTCCTACCCTGCCGCTTGGAGCACAGATGTCTCAAAATAAAATATCCAAAGTGGCTTTATAGTTTCCTGCCTACCCCACCCTCATCCATCGTTGGTCTTCCACCTTTCAGAAAATCATGCCATGGTCATGGAGCCAATCCAGCCAGAACCATCATCCTACAGTCAATACACTGGCAAGTTCTGTTGATGCCATATCAGACCCCCATCCTCATTTTTTGGCCACTTACCCACGACTCTTGGTCCCTTTATTTTTAACTAGGGGTCTCTTTATTTTCACCCTTTTAACAATGGTCTCTTTATTTTTCAAAGCGACTATTTCTTGAACTGTAAATGAGCTCATTTCACTTTCCAGCTGAAAATCCTACAGTGGCTTCCCAGGGCAAAACTACATTCCTTGTAGCAGCCTCCATGGCCCTGAGAGATTCCATCTCTGCCTGCTTCTCCATCTCATATCAAGTCACTTCTTAGGCATTAATTTTGAGCCATATACTTCACGCTTAGCTCATTCTCGCCTCAGGGTCTTTGCACTTGCAGTGTCCTCTGCCCAGACCACTCTCCCATCCATCTCCTCCTGGCAAGTTCCTTCCGAAGACAACTCCACAGACACCCATGAAAACCACCACTCCAAAAGCAGGCCCTTGCTCCACAGCATTCCCCCATTTCAGCTCTATGATTATTTCCTTTGACCATTTTTATCACCTTCATTTTTTATTGCATTATAATATATAATTAAGTGCACTAATTTTAAGTGTACAGCTTGACGAAGAAATATAGCCTACTTCTATCACCACTACACAGATCAAGACATAGAACATGACTACGATTCCAGAATTCCCTACTTCCTTTCCAAGTTAATCCCCATAGTGCCTTCTTCCCATTTCTAGAGACAACTGCTATTCTGCCTTCTCTCAATCACTGGTTAGTTATCTCTTCTTGAGCTGCATAGAAATGTAATCACACATCATGTAATCTGATGTGTGTGGCTTCTTTCACTCAGGAGAACACTTTAAGATTTGTCATGTAATTGTGGGCAAAATAATTTGTTCTTTTTTCTTATGACTATATATATTCCATTGTGTGATTTAAAAAAAAAATCCTACTTAATCATTCTATCTTTGGTGGACATTTGGGCTGTTTCCATTTTGTGACTGTTATGAATAAAACTGTGCATGCTTTTTGGTGGTCATAAGAACTCATCTCTGCTATTGGGTCTATAGCTAGATATGGAATTGTTGGGTCATAGGGCAAGTTATATGTTGCTTTCACAGATTATACAATAGTTCTATTTTAATTTTTGATCTTGATTTATCTAGTAGATATTAGTAGAACTAAGCTCTGCGAGGACTAGGATCTATCTTCTCTACTTTTAAACTCCTAACATCTGGCACAGTGCTTTACACATTTTTAAGCACTTGGTTAATATTTGTATTACATTCTGTTCTTTCAGTTTCTGCTTCTTTCTTTTTTTTTATTTTTTAAATATTTTATTTATTTGGGGCGCCTGGGTGGCTCAGTGGGTTAAAGCCTCTGCCCTCGGCTCAGGTCATGATCCCACAGTCTTGGGATCGAGCCCCACATCAGGCTCTCTGCTCAGCAGGAAGCCTGCTTCCTCCTCTCTCTCTGCCTGCCTCTCTGCCTACTTGTGATCTCTGTCTGTCAAATAAATAAAAACAAAATCTTAAATAAATAAATAAATATGTTATTTATTTATTTGACAGAGGGAGACAGAGAGAGAGAGAGGGAAGACAAACAGGGGGAGTGGGAGAGGGAGAAGCAGGCTCCCCTCTTAGCAGAGATCCCAGTGTGGGCCTCGATCCCAGGACCCTGGGATCATGACCTCAGCCAAAGGCAGATGCTTAATGACTGAGATACCCAGGCGCCCCAGTTTCTATTTCTTCATTTTACTTATAAGTTCTGCTTCCTGACTTGTCATGTCTCTCAGAGTTGCTTTTAAACACCAGCTCTCATTAAGTGCCATATTCTCTTTGTGGTGCTGAAAAGTCCAGGGAGAATGTGAGGAGGCAGCCCACCCTTTCCAGGCAGCCTCAGAGTGCTGTGAAAAGACACACATTGACCCCCTGGGCCAAGGAAGTATGACTGAGAGTTAGAGTCATTTGGTCAATCCAAGCCCATGTGTGTGCGGATCCTTGTGGGACTGAGCTTATATGCAGGAATGTATATATTTGGCCCAGTGCCTGACATGAAAATGATGCTCAACAAACAAACTACTATTATGTGTTACATCATTCCTACTGCTCCTACTATTGATAACATAGTTCATAACTGATACTGCATTAGACCATCAAATGTTTCCCAAAGAAGCAGCCACAGTTTGGGAATATCAGCCTCTAATTTCTACATGACCAACATTGTGAGAAATATGTAGATTATAAAATACAAAATTCATAACAGAAGGACACTGTTAGCCACTTTACACAACAAACATTGGAAAGGTACGTATATTCTAACTTCCTTTCAAGAAAGTAGATAGTCATTCATGTTGAAACTCACTGTTTTATACCTGAATACCCACTGGTGATTGGAAGACTTTTCAGGTGGTCCTCATGATTCCTGCTTCATGGTTTTTACATCCTGGTTTGATCCCCTCCTTTTGAATGTGGGCTGGACCTGTGACTTGTTGCTAATTCCAACAGAATACATTAAAGATGATAGGACATTTGGGAATGGGATTACATATATGTGATTATGCCATTACATTGCATGAAACTGTGTCATCTACCTTGCTGGAGTTTCTCTCTCCCTTGATGGATTTGAAGAAGCAAATAACCAGGGTGCCTAGGTGGCTCAGTCAGTTAAGTGGTTGACTTGATTTCAGCTCAGGTCATGATCTCAGCATTCTGGAACTGAGCCCTTCACTGGGCCCTGGGCTCAAAGAGAGTCTGTTTGAGGATTTTCTCTCTCCCCCAGCCCCTTCCTACTGCTCTCTCTCTCTCTCTCTCTCTCTCAGATAAATAAATCTCTAATTTGAAAAAATGAAGAAGCAAAAAAACCAAGCTGGGAAACCCCACATAGTGAGTAACTAGGAGCAGTCTCTAGGAGCTGAAGGCAGTCTCCAGCCCATAAGGACCTCCAGTTGACACCCTCAGTGAAATAAACTCCTGAGTCCCACAACCCTAAGGAACTAAATTTTGTCAAAAACCATGTGAGCTAGGAAGTGGATCCTCCCCCAGTCAAGCCTCAGATGAGACCATAACCCCAACCAACACCTTCAGGGAAACCTTGTGAGACCCTGAAGCGGAGAACCAAGAAAATAGTGCCCAGGCTTTTTCTAACCCACAGAAAACTGTGATGATAAATGTATGATAAATGTATGTTCTTTTTTAAAAATGATTTTATTTATTCATTTGACACAGAGAGAGAGAGAGAGAGAGAGAGAGAAAGAACACAAGCAGGGGGAGTAGGAGTGGGAGAAGCAGGCTCCCCGCGGAGCAGGGAGCCTGATTCGGGACTCAATCCTAGGACCCTGGGATCATGACCCAAGCCAAAGGCAGACACTTAACAACTGAGCCACCCAGGTGCCCCGATAAACGTACGTTCTTAAAACAAGCCATTAAGTTTGTCGTACAATTGCTCCACAACAATAGATTGCTGCTACACCATCCACTTTGCCATCCATTTCACTAACATCTGTTAAAAGCATACTGCTAAACAAGATATGGCCCTGGATATGAGACATTATGTAGTTATCATTCAACACAGATATGACCAGCTTGAAGATCAACCCCCATTCTATATTCACTTGTCATAGAGATACCAAAACAATGACACAGAGATAATCTGAGACAGCACTACACTGGCACCATTTACCTTATTAAATGTTTTCCCCATCAACTATTTCTCTTTAGGAAGGGTAAAATGTTCATGGTATAACAAACTTATTTGGTATTGTTTTTGCACTTAGCCAAATCATCATATTTTAATAAAAGCACTGACTCCTCAAGGTTTTTGAAAGAAGCTTGAAAAATGTCACATCACAGAAGGACAGGCACAGGGAAAAACCAAGCTGGCTAAACATATACTACTTCAGTAAATAGTATTGTCCATCAAAGCTGGGTCAATGTAGTAGGCAATCTTTCAGATAGCTGGGTTGGGAAGATAAGAAATATCATCTAGGCCACCTGGGTGGTTCTGTTGGTTAAGTGTCTGACTCTTGGTTTCAGCTCAGGTCATGATCTCAGGGTCATGGGATTGAGCCCCACATGGGGCTCTGTACTCAGCAGGGAGTCTGCTGGAGATTCTCTCTCCCTCTCTTGCTCTATCTTTCCCTCTGCTCACACACACACACACACACACACTCTCTCTCTCTCTCTCTCAAATAAATAATTATTAAAAAAAGAAATATGATCATCTTTTTATGATTCAGGCTATTCTGGATATAAATACTAAATTAATATTTCTGGTTATATGCATTGTATACTGTGATTAAATTATTCTGTATTTCTGTGGTTAAATAATTGGAGCTGTCTTGGTTTTTAGGAACTGTGGATTTTGTGGTTAAATTATGTTGTCTAGTTTTGCTTTAACAGCTATATGTGTATGTATATGTATCTGTGTATTTGTAGGTGATTTTCACACAAGTTATAGGACATCGTAACTAAGCCATAGAAATATATGAAACTAGCCTGTATGTGGGAATCATACAAGTCACTCTTACTTCTGGTTTCAGTCTTGTCCTATGAATCATAACCCTTAGCAGGAACTTGAAATTGTTTCCAAGTCTTATAAACAGAGTGTAAATCATCATTATTAATTTTCAGAGATGATTTCCATGGTGGTGATTATAGCATGAAAATCTCCTCCTTTACAGAAAGTATAAAATTTAACTCTTCCACATTAATTCTAATGTTTTTAGTTCATTCATATGGACTATGTTTTTTAGGAAACTGATGAGTACAGTTCCATTATCTTGAACTTTACTATATTTCCAAGTCCAAGATTTTTATCAGATTTTAAATTACTGATTAATAGTGTTATTACATTCTTTTGTGGTATATTTCTCAGTTTCTAATTACACAAAAGCATAGTTTCCTCTAAAAACAAATAAAACCATACAAATAAGGTCTTTTCACGTTTGAGAAACAGGTTATTAAAACCAGCATGTCAGTAATGAGACAGGTAATGAGATCACAAGGACTTTTTAAAGGCTGTTATTTTCTTTTTTTTATTAATTTTAAAAATTTTTTATAAACATATAATGTATTTTTATCCCCAGGGGTACAGGTCTATGAATCACCAGGTTTACGCATTTCACAGCACATTAGGCCTATTATAACCAAAGTATTGTTTAATATTTACCATAGCTATTCATCAGCCAAATAGATGTCCTATTGCTCTTCAATTAAAATATTCGATGACACTTTGTTAACACAAAATCTACCTTTAGCCACTTCTGTATTTTTTAATTTCTTCTGATAGGGGTTGTTTGTTGTTCAAATGAGAACTAAAAATTATCCTCCCAAGATTATTCAGTGTTGATGAGGATTAGTCACACACTCTGCTGGTGAGAACATAAACTGAAGTCAACCTCTGATAAACAATTTAACAGTAAGTAGTAAGAGCATAAAATGGTTAATCCTCTGACTCAGTAGCTCTTCTTCCAAGAATTTACAGTATGAGATTAACCAGAGATATGTGTAAATATGTATTTATAAAATTGTGTATCACAGAGTACTTTATTTCAGTATAAAAATAGATGTTCACAATATAAGGGTATGTCCACCATAGAAATTACTTAAATAAGTTGCGGAATCTCCATATGATAAAACATTATGGATTGTTAAAGATTTTTAAAAATTGTATAATGACATAAAACATTTTAATGTTAGGAAATAAAACAGAATCCAAAATTATATTATTAAAATAGGAGCCTATGGGGAGCACCTGGGTGGCTCGGTGGGCTGGGGCCTCTGCCTTCGGCTCGGGTCATGATCCCAGGGTACTGGGATTGAGCCCCACATGGGGCTCTCTGCTCGGCGGGGAGCCTGCTTCCTCCTCTCTCTCTGCCTGCTTCTCTGTGATCTCCGTCTGTCAAATTAAAAAAAAAAAAAAATCTAAAAAAAATAAATAAATAAAATAGGATCCTATGGAATAAATATGGTAATAGAGCAAAGAAACACAGGAGCATGTTGATTGTGTTTGTCTCTGAAAAGATTGTGGATAATTAAAAATGATGGATATATAATTTTACCTTCTATCAACTTTGTGCCACAGTTTCTCAGTAAACCTTAATAGTCACTTTCATCCAGTTCTAGATTCATTGTCCAAAATTAGGGTAGTGGGCACTGTCTGTATGTGGGATAAATTGATGAGGGCAGTGCACCCTTCTCTGAGGTGTACTTTTCTTAAAGACCATTGTATTGGTGGTAGAATAATTTCAAAAACACACAGTGATTTTGGAGCTAAAGAAGCAGTTTGTAATGAGAGGTCATGAGTGACAGCCAAGAAAATGTAGGCCTCTTAGGAGGGCTTTAGAAATAGTAGGGAAAGATATAGTATTTCCTCTCATTTTCTGGAATGCAAGGTCTGATGAATCTTATCTGTTGGAAAGCTTAGGGAGAGTTAGGTCACCTCGCAGTACACACATGCCCAAGAGCAGTGATCATTAAAGCTTCTGTCCATATTCCTAGTTCTCTTCCTTCGGACACATGGCAGTATGGGCATGGCCAGGTACCTCGCTTTGGCTCCGGATACTTGAGAAGTAACTTGTTTCACTTCTGGTCACAAGCATGTTCTCTTCCTCCTATCAACATGACAAACTTCAATCCAGACAGTAGAGACACTGGTTCAGCCTAGAGCCTTGGGGGGAACGCCATGGAACAGAGCCTCTTACTCACCCAAGGGGGACATGGATTCTAAGTGCGAATAACTGCTGCTGTCTTAAACCACTGGGATTTGGGGTTTTCTGTCACTGCAGCATAACCTGGCAAATCCTGATGGAAACATTAAACTTTAAAGTAAATATGTTAAATAAAAATATTATAAAAACTGAAATGTGATCGAATATTTCATTTGCATTACTTTCATTACTTTAGAACTTCTTTTTTTTTTTTTTTTTCTGGTACCGGAAGGGTGAATTTATTACAATTGATGAACCTACATTGACATATCATATTCACCCAAGGCCATAGTTTATATTCAGGTTCACCCTTAGTGGTGTATATTCTATGGGTTTGGACTTCTTTAGAAGTACTTAATTAAAAATTATTTAAAGGTTAAGGAATATTTTGTATTTTGAATCATTATGGCCTAAGAAAAACACAAATTAATAAAAATTTTTTAAAGATTTTTATTATTTATTTATTTCACAGAGATTACAGGTAGGCAGAGAGGCAGGCAGAGAGAGGAGGAAGCAAGCTCCCTGCCGAGCAGAGAGCCCAATAAGGGACTCGATCCCAGGACCCTAAGATCATGACCCGAGCCAAAGGCAGAGGCTTAACCCACTGAGCCACCCAGGCGCCCCCAAATTAATAAAAATTTTATAGTATCTCAGCAAATGCAAATTTTTGAAAGTCATTTACAAATTTTTGAAAGTCACTTAACTTCTAGAAAGTTTAAAAATAATGTGCCTATCAAATGATGACACCATATTTTGAAAGGAAAACTTGTTTTTCTTTTCATTAATAGGTGAAAGGAATCTGTTAGAGCTCCTCACGGAAATTGTCGATTTGGGAGCTAAAGAAGGGAAAGTGCAAAGTATGTGTGGAGCACCTTGGAGTATCAGAAGGTAAAGAAGTACACACACACACACACACACACACAAATACATGCATAGTTTCATACATATAGGATAGTGGTATATCCAAGGGACTAGAGCAAACCTTAAAGAGTTTCCACTAGCTATACCTGATGTAGTTTAAGCAACAAAATAAATATTACTGAATATAACCCAAAGTTATCCATGAGTCCATACTGATATAAATGAATGAATGAATGAGTAAGTAAATAAGAAGGACCAAATACTTTCGGAAAAAAAAAAGTAATATATGTAGATACCTCCTCTTCCACAAGTTGAGGCTCAGTTGAAGGCCTCTTCTCCCTTCAACCTTGAGGGTAGGGTAGACATAAATGGGAAATATTGCCTTTACAACAAGGAAACCTAAGAAGCACTACTTTAACCAAGTGATGAAAGTTAAGAAGCCTATGATGTCATGTGGATACCATGTACCTCCTAATAGAATGTGATGAGAAGGGCACTTCACCTATTCTTTCCAAAATCCTATAATCCCATGAAGAAAAAAGAGACAAGCCAACATTTGGGATCATTTTATATAATACCTGGCTACTCCTGAAGACTTCTAAGGTCATAATAAACAACGAACAACTGAGAAGCTGTCACAGACCAGAGGAGACTGGGGAGACCCAACTCAAGAGGTGTGGTGCCCTGGATTGGATCTTGGAACAGAAAAAAAAAAAGACATTTAGAAAAAACTGGTGAGATCCAAATGATATCTGGAATTTAGTTGACAGGAATAAACCAATGTTGACTTCTTTGTTGTGGCAAATACACCATAGGAGCAAAGAGGTGAATAATTGCAGAAACTAGGTGAAAGGTATTTAAGAATTCTCTGAACTATCTTAGAAACTTTTGCAAAATTTAAGTTATTTCAAATTTAAAAGTTTACTTTAGAAAAGGATCTGTTAAATGGACTCATTCAACTTCCATATTTATTGTAGCATCATATTCACCAGGGAGCACTCATTTCATTTCTTTGTGTAACCAACTGGTCACCAAAATGGCAGCATTTGGGCTTTGCTCCTCACCACCTGTTCAGCCAAAGTATTTGAAAGCGAAGAAACCAGAGGGGTGTATTTAATACATGATTGAGTATAAAAGCTTGCATTCAAATTACAGAATCAATTGTAAAGCTATATTATAATGACTTTAAAGAGAGTTTTAGTAGGTACACTGGTGTCTATTGAACTTAATTGTATTTGAATACAAAACAATTAAGACAAAAGTAATGTGGATTTCTGTAGGACAGGATACTCTATTTTCCACATTTAATTGGTGTACAAATAAGCCTGCCTGAGAAGTAGACTCTTTTCAGGGAGAAAATGAACTTAGAATACTGTGTAAAACAGAGAATGAAGGACATAACAAAGGACTCAAAAGCAATTTGGAAAGGAGGAACACTTATGGCCTTGAAAATTAGGATTGCAAAATTATTTTCTTTCATCTAATTTTGAAGAGCATCAAAAATAACACCTAATTTTTTTTTAGATACTACTGATTCCCTAATGCTTTCTGTCATATTTGCATATTGTTCTCTCTCACAATACTTAAAGCAGTGCTTGGTACTGACTGATTGACAGCAGAATAAATATATAATCATTTTAAAATTCAAAAGTAATTTTATTTTTATTTTTATTTTTTAAAAGATTTTATTTATTTATTTGTTAGAGAGGGAGAGAGAGAGCGTGAGCACAGGCAGACAGAGAGGCAGGCAGAGGCAGAAGGAGAAGCAAGCTCCCTGCCAAGCAAGGAGCCCGATGTGGGACTCGATCCCAGAACGCTGGGATCATGACCTGAGCCGAAGGCAACCGCTTAACCAACTGAGCCACCCAGGCGTCCCCAAAAGTAATTTTAAAGAGGGTTTTCGTGGACTATGAGCATCAATGCCCAAATGGGTAAATTAAAAGGAATTTTTCCCTATCCTCTAAATATTTCCATACTCTGCGTTCTACAGTCAAAACTTGGAATGTACCATTATAACACTAATAACATATTGAATTGTAACATGGATAAGGGGAAACAAACACAACTTGTATACCCTTATCATTAGAGACATTTACCTCTCAGTCAGAATTTCAAATCCCATCCCATTGTTCAAGGCCCCCTTCTATTTTTATTTAAATTCAATTACCCAACCTATAGTACATCATTAGTTTCAGATGTAGTGTTCAACAATTCATCAGTTGTGTATAGTACCCAGGGTCATCACATCAACTGCCTTTCTCAATGTCAAGTCCCCTTTCTAATGGTACTTCCTTCATCATGACTTGTCTGATCCTTTCCCATCCCCATCCAAGAAAAAAAATCGCATCTTTTTATAGTTTCCTCCCACTTAACTTCTATTTACTTTATGGCCTGCACCATTTCTTTTACAGTCATATTGTTGTAGGTACATGATTCCACTTCTGGGTTAGATATTTCTTGATATTCAATTCTACTTTTAGAGCATCTTGAGCACTTCTGTGCCAAGAGGCTCACCGGAATGCTCGAGGGACCAACGAGCGAGTGAATGCCACCGATTGGTGGAACACAGCATCCTTGGCACCTTCTACACTGAAAAGTGTTCTTGAACTTCAGTATTGTTTCACTTGTACCAAAAGAACTTTGTCTGGGAAACATCTGATGAGCCATGGTAAGAGACATCACACTACCACTGGATCTACCTGAATTATCTCAGCCTGAAGTTCTCCGATCTTGCTTTTGCTAGTGAGACATGTCAATAAAGTCAAATCCAAGTGTGTGCTTTGCTTTCCAGCCCCAGCTGATGACAGCTGGTCAAGTTGATTTAATGGGCTCTGTGCACATAAAGACCAGGATTTTCAGTGTTAGAAGTATCTTCCCAGGGACACCTGGGTGGCTCAGTGGTTAAGCATCTACTTTCGGCTTAGGTCATGATCCTGAGGTCCTGGGATCCAGTCCCACATCAGGCTCCCTGCTCAGCAGGGGGCCTGCTTCTCCCTCTCCCACTCCCCCTGCTCATGTTCCCTCTCTGGCTTTCTCTCTGTGTCAAATAAATAAATAAAATCTTTAGAAAAAATTATCTTCCCGGGTAAGACAAAGATCACTGACATGCTGATTTCTCACAGTGCAGATTCCCAGCCCTGGCCTGGAAGCACATCAAAGACCACACCTTCCCTCTTTTCCTGCTCTTCCCCTGACTTCTCTCCCTTTCTGATTGCACTCCTGCACTACTCACTAGGCAAACAATGGGGCTATTATGCTCCTGGGAGAAGGATAATTACCTCAAAGGCCAGGTGCCAGGGGTAAGTTTCCTTGTGTCCAATTACTACGTGGTAAACGGCTCAGCCTTTCTTCTTTCTTTCTTTTTCTTTTTTGTTCTTTCGCCTTCCCTCATGCTGCCAGACACTGGCCCTGAACCCCCATATTAGGATGGGGAATCTAGTTTTATTTTGACTTTGGGTTCCATTGTCTCTCACTTTATCTCAGTCTGGTTATATTTGTATCTCCTCATCAATGCTAAAAAACAAGGGCAAATCAGCTGTAGTAAAAAGTTTCCATTTCACCAACCAAGCCCAAATTGTTTTTAATCATTGATTGGTTTGGATGAGGTGAGGATGATTATCAGGGCTAGAAAATGAGGACAGTGATGTGACTTTTACCTTTGAGTGACGCATCTGAAAACTCCCCACTCCCTTTCTCCCTTAGCTTAACCAAGACTTACCAGGGTAAAACAAAGAAATCTCAAAGGGATGGTAGAAAGTTCTGGCTACTGAGTATTATTTCTTGCCTGGAGGACAAGTGTCTGCTATAAAATGATTATAATATCCCAACATGCTTTTGTCATTTGTGCTAACAATTGTAACCAATCTTTTAAGAATATTTTCTGTATACCAGACATTGTCTTAAGTACATTACATGTAATATCTCATGAGTTCCTCCTGACAACCTTAAAAAACAGTTCTGTTTAATCCATTTTAGAGAAGAAGATCTATAAACTTGGTGAGATTAACAGCACAATGTTCCAAAGCTAAGAAGCGTCAACAGATAGGTCTGTTTAATACCAAAGCTCAACCTCTCAACCACTCTGCTGTAATGGGAAGGTCTCCCTTCTCTGGGGTCCTTAAGGGGAACCTGTGGCCCTGAGGGCAGCAAGAACACTTCAGAACAGAACATATTTCAATCATGGTGCAGGGATTCTCGCTAAGTCAACACCGTCAGTACTCAGTTGCTTTTTGTCTGTCTGAGCACGATCACTGAGTTTTTGGGTCCCTACAATTTTAGTAGGTATTTCAACCAGTGGAAGAAGTTTCCTAAATAATAGTATTAGCCTGCAGATGCTAGACATGGTCACTAGCAGATGAGTTGGTCTCTGGGATCTAGGGTGAAGGATTGCTTGGCCGTCACTGTTGACACACCTCAAACCATATGAACGTGTGAGAGTGCCTGTCCCATATTCAAATACCACCTGTGCTACATATATAGGATCATCTCCAGGTACAGATAACTTTTTTTTTTTTTTTCCTGAAAGCTAAGTGTCTAGATTCATTTTTATGATCAACTCTGGTGACAGCGGGCACCCAATGTTACTGAAGATCCAGAGTTTAGCTTAACAGCCTTTCCTGTGACATGTGAAAAGGAGAAAAGACCCATTCCCAAATTCTTCAAATTCTGGTGGCTTGAGAGAAGTAGGGATGTGGTGGGATGTGGACCCATCACCCTCACCCAGTGGTGAGGGCACGAGTTCTACTCTGGCTCCTTTCCATTTCCTGTTTCAGCGGAAATAGTTAAGGGTTATGTGTCTGCCTGTCATTCTGTACGTGTTGTTCTTTGTGGGACCCGTGAGCCCAGACAGAAGATTTAGTGGTTATTAGCCCTTAGCATCTTCTCTCTTTCTTTCTCTCTCTCTCACACACACACCTCAGACACATATTCTCTTTCTCTTAGGCATGCATACACACAAACACACACATGCTCACCACCTTTCCCTTTCTAACAAATTCTCTTTCACACACAAACACACAGGGACGCCTGAGTGGCTCAGTTGGTTGGGCAGCTGCCTTCGGCTCAGGTCATGATCCCAGCATCCTGGGATGGAGTCCCACATTGGGCTCCTTGCTCGGCAGGGAGCCTGCTTCTCCCTCTGCCTCTGCCTGACACTCTGTCTGCCTGTGCTCTCTCTCTCTCTCTAACAAATAAATAAAATCTTAGAAAAAACACACACACACACAGACACTCATGCTCACAACTCTTTCAGATACAGATTCAGACTCTTTCTCTCTTTCATACACACATACCCACTTCTCAAACACTCACATACAAAACCTTTATATAATAACCTTTCGCACAACAGAAACTGTTTCAGGAGAAGTGGAAGGGTATTTTATATCACACTCTAAATACTTAAATATTAGGTTCTTCATAAAAGTGCTTCAGGTATTTGGAGATGCTCTTCACCATGCTCTTCCTCTTTCCTTTTCCTTTTTTCTCTAATATCCACATCCTTAAAGCCCCATTCCCATTTGATCCAGGAAAAGACAGTTTAGATCTCCCTTTGTTCTTTTGTCTTCTGTCTGGGATCTCCACTGCTATTCACAGGAGCTCTCAGATTGGGCAGTTTTATTTATATACTTATACACCTTAGTAGTGCAATAGCAAATAATCCCCCCCCAATCTTGATTGGCCTATGCCCACTCAAATTGGGGAGGGCCATCTCCTTTATGAAGTCCTTCAATACAAATGCTAATATAATCTTAAAAACCTTCACAGACAGACTCAGAAATAGCATTAAATCTGGGTACCCTGTGGTTCTCTCAACTCGACACATAAAATTAACCATCATAGATAATTTGAAGTCTTAACCCCCAATATCTGTGGATTGTCCTTATTTGAAGATGGGATTTTGTAGATGTAGTCAAGTTAAGATGAAATCATTAGGATGGCTCCTAAATCAATATGATGGATGTCCTTATAAGAGGGAAATCTGGGGACACACACACACACACACACACACACACACAGGAGAATGCCACATAAAGAGAGAGACATGCAGAAACATCTATGTGACCACCAAAGCAGACATGTAGTTTGGAGCATCGAGCCAAGGAACATTGTGGACTGACAACAACTCCCAGAAGCTTGGAAGAGACAAGAAAATGATCTAGCAAGAATCTCAGAGAGAGCATGGCCCCAATGACACCTTGATTTCAGACATGTGAACTCCAGAAGTGTGAGAGTAAATTCTTGGTGTATTTAGTGACCCAGTGGTGGTACTTCATGGTGCCATGATATCCAGTTTGTGCCACAGAGTGGCAGCCCCAGGAAATGCATGCAGTGACCTTAAGCAAGGTTTTGACCTCTACCCCTCCTGGTGTCCATCTCTGTGAAATGGGAACAATCATACTAATAATAATTTCCCTCTTGAGTTTATTGAGGATTTGATGAGCTGATGTATGTCAAGTTTTTTGCATCATGTCTGACATATACTAGATGCTCAATAGAGGTTGGTTTTCCTAACAAATGTCAGCCGTTTTCAGACATAAGCTGCTGTGTTTCCTGCCCTCCAGGTGCCTCCATCTAGGTCTCTGATTCATCAATTTAACTATGCCAGTCCTTTCTAGAACATGTCTTCCTTAAGATTTCTAACTATACAACTGATATAATTATGAACCTGTCAGTTTAAGGCCACAAACCTTAAAATAAAACTTTCCATGAAAAATTATAGGAACAGGGGAACCTGGGTGGCTCAGTGGGTTAAGCCTCTGCCTTCGGCTCAGGTCATGGTCTCAGGGTCCTGGGATTGAGCCCCGAATAGGGCTCTCTACTCAGCAGGGAGCCTGCTTCCCCCTCTCTCTCTGCCTGCTTCTCTGCCTACTTGTGATCTCTCTCTGTCAAATAAATAAAACTAAAATCTTAAAAAAAATTTAAAAATTACAGGAACAAACAAATTATAAAAAATGAGCCGTTAACCTTTAGCCATTGGCCAACACCTAAACATCCTACCTAAACATCCTAGAAAGTTGCTAAATAGAATCTTCCTCAATAAGCAAGACCTGGCTGGTTCCTTGAGCTTTGAAAGATCTGCTGTATTCCTGTTTCTTTGGATTCTGTAACCATGGAGATCAACTTTTGCCTTGCTGCTACAGCTAAAACTTGCTCTGACAATGCTAGAGTATTTGTTCACATTTACTTGCTATGACATGGTGTGCCCTTCCCCATACTTCTAATTCTCTATAGCTTCTTAACTTTATAAAGTAAACATGTATTATTTTAATAATTGAAAAAATAAATGAAATAAGTTTTTTAATACTCAATTCTAGTATCAAGTTGAATAGAAACTGATAGAAAAGTACAATGGGAAAATCACAGTTTTGTTTCTAATGTATATTTGTAGGAATATAGGATCATGCCACAAAACCTTATACCTAAAGTCTATTTTTATGAGGCTCAGTTTCCTTATTTGAAATGGTGGTAATATTCTTGTGGATATTAGGTATCACATAAAGCATCTATTGCAGGGATTTGCCATGATGTAAGTTTCCAGCATCTTGCTCTCTCTGCCTTTATATATCTCATTACTTTTTGATAAATGGCCATAAATGTAAGGGGAAACACAGTACCAACCTTGGAGGTAATGATATATGAATTTTTGAAAATTGAATCATGTGGAAGACAGCTTCTGAATTGGCTCCCCAGAGGCATTCACAATCTTCTTTAATTCTCTCCACTTGATCTGGGCTGGACCTAGGGACTTGCTTCTACTGAATGGAAAACTGTCAAAGTGATAGGGGTTCGCTCTGTGGCTAGGTTACAAAAAGACTGTAGCTTGCATCTTGTGCTTCCTCTCTGGCTCATTTTGATGGAAGCCAACTGCCATTTTGTAAGCTGTCAGTTGGAGAAGGAAGTGAGGCTGGCCTGCCACCAACCCTGTGAGTGAGCTTGTAAGTGCATTCTCCCTTAGCTGAGCCTTCAGATGACTGCAGACCCAGCTGATGCCTTGATTATAGCCTTGCAGGACACCCTGAGCCAAAGCACCCAATTAAGCCACTTCTAGACTCCTAAGTTACAGAAACTCTGAGATAATAAACATTGTTGTTTTAAGACACTCAGTTCAGAAGTAATTTATTATGTATTAACCCTTCTAGGTGGCCATGGTCAATATTTATACTCCTCTTTGTTACACACACACACACACACACACACACGTTTTCAAGTTAAAGTTTGTTATTCTCATCTGATTTTCCCCTAACTCCTATGTTCTATGGAGGATTAGCTAGGTGCTATGCCAATAGGGGATGATGTTTTCTTCCCCCCAACAAATATCTCACACTGGTCCTCAACTCACCCCTCCTAGAACCCATGTCCCTGTGAAAATTCTCTCCCAAACTGCTCTTTCCACCAGGATGATTTTACATGTGTATGATCCTCCACGGCAGCGTCTGGAGATGTGTGGGAGGCCACATCCGCAGGCTGTGGGATGCCATATAAGTTAAGAAGGGCTATAGTGCTGAATGACCAAACCTTTAAGCCCAGCACCCCAGCACCAAGAGATGCATGGAAAATGACAGCAAACTGCCGGCCAGTAGCAGCTGGGGAATTGCTTTGCCAACCAAAGCATGCATGCCAAAGCCCACTGATATTTTTAAACTCACATCTCTCCCATGTCTGCAACTGGAAGGGAAAAAAAAGAAACAATGTGGTTGTGAAAGAACTATTGTTCCAATTGCCAAATATTTCATTCTTATGTAAATAAGGATTATAAACACTTTTGAAAAAGGTGGTCAAGCTATAACAAATTCCAGTGACTTTAGTTTCATTGACTTAAAAACATTAAAAAACACATTTAACTCAATTCATTGTCATATTTAAATCATTTAGGAACCATATCTATGTGTTGTCAGAAGAGGCAAAATTGCCAACTATTTATTCATCGGGTAATCTAAGTTAAGTGAAAAGCAGATTTATAGTTCAAGTCTTCCAGGTAACTATTTTAAAGTAAGTGTCCATACAACATTATACAAATCTTACTGATTTGGTTGTTGCCGTCACCTTGGACTCTAAGAACGAGTGTCTTCTTGCCATGTTCTCCTGGTAACAGCCACCCAAGCAGGTTCTGAGAACACATCCTCCCCCAATTTTCTCAGAATTTGCAGTGTTTGTTTTCTTAATCCCCATGTCCGAGCAGAGAACAGGATTGGGATATAAGAAAGAAAAAAAAATATCTGCCAGAAAATATTTCCCGTAACTATTCCTACAATGTCATTACATTTAATTGATGGGCAAAAAGACAACTCCTAGCTTCTTTTTGCCTTCATTAAAGAGAGAAAAAGAAACAATAAATCACATCTCTACCTCCTGGCTGACTTGGAAAACAAAACTAGACTGAAAAATAAAGACTCCTCAACCAAGTGGGGACCAATTCCAGGGGGAAAAAGGAACGGAAATGTCAACAACCAGGTGGTTAAAAAAGAGGTGAAGGAAGCAGGCTTGTGGACAAGTGATAATAATCACCTGCAAATATTGACCCATCAGCCACGGTATGTCTTCTTGTTTTATTATAGATTTATTTTTCATACCCTCCCTAACAACCTAGTCATCTTCTTGACCCATACAATGTGCCTCCTTTTCAATACTATTTGGGACACCTAAATGGCCCCAGAGTGGAACTGGAGACAGGCTGACTTACTTATCCAATGACTGCTTTCAGATGCCTGGACCTGGAGAACATGGCCATGGCTAGCCACTCTTCGAGGCTGGTCTCTCATCAGAGTGTGGAGAGAGATGGAATCTTCACCTTCCACTGCTTCGCCCATTGAGCAGATGATTCTCAATAAGTGTTTATGGAATGAATGACTAACTGCTGTCACTTAGTGATGGGTCCAGAAGCTCTTCCAGTGTAGCCACAGAAGGGATTCCTAAAGGGCCATAAAAATTCCATAGGGAGGTGAACACAACATAGTCTCCTCCAGTTTTTGAGTTCATCCTCTTCATGCAACTCCTTGTGAGTCTGTTCCCAGAATAAGCTCAGGCACTTGGTCAGGTAATGGGACAAGCCAGGCCATTTCTCTTCCATAATCCCTTTCCTTACTCCAAACTCAACTTCTCTCTGCGTTGCCTGTTGTCTACTTCTGAACCCTTTGCCCCCATTTGATTTAATTATCCTACACATATAAAAAAAATGTACACCTGTGGGTGTGTGCGCGCACATGCGCTCGCGCGCGAGTGTGTGTGTGGCAATTCATAAGAGCAATGTTGTGGGGGAAAGCACTAGAAGAGGATTCTGGAAACATACAATTTCACCAGCTGGAAAAGCACTTAGGAATCCCAGTTTTAACATATCTCCAGTCATTGGCACAATAAAACACGCACAATATACAAATGAAATTTAACATTCGCATCATTAGAGTCTTCCTACATACTGTTAGAAAGGCCAATTTCATTAGACACATTTCTTAAATCAATATGCAATAAAACCTGAAGTGAGGTCAACCCCTTGAACAATTGACATATGGAAATACTAGAGATGGGGTGGGGAGGGAAAAGGACTTGGTCTTTATTATGTTTCTATGAATATGTTGCAGCTATGTGTAACTTTCCTGGGTCGTGCTTTTCAACTTTTCCAAGAGTCAAGTTGAAGGCAAAGATGTGGAAGAATACAGGGTTTGTTCTCAAGTGTGGGAGACGATTACTTCTCTCTTCTCGACAAATTCACCATTCCTTCCTAAATCTGAAAAGAATATCAGGAACAAAGGCAATGGGTTGGGAATGAGGCATACAGTAGAACTTCTTATAGAAAAAGAGCTCTGTGCATCATTTTATCAGAAAATGTAGCTATTGAGTTGAGACATTTTTTAAACGCATATATTTGACATCCTCATCATTAAACATTAGCAATTATGTTACAATCTAAACACTTGAAAGAATAACTAAGAATTAAGCATTAGATGACTGATACATTCAAATAATAATATATAATGTCAAAGAGATGGTTTTGAGGGACTGATTGCCAAAACATCCATATACACTCACATACTTGATTATGTATATATGATATAAAATACATATAATATGCACATGTATTATTGTTTTATATTAAAAGGGCTCTGGATATATCTGTATCTACATTTGCATCTGTATCTTTATCCACATCTCCATCTATACATCCTCCTGTTCTCTCGTCTGGTGCCCTAACATCCGTGGTGCACCTCTACACTTCCTCTCAATGTGTTGAACCACAACTCCCATTTTGAATATTTGTCTTCTTCAACCTCTCATTCCTTCAAGGCAGAAACTGGGTTTTGTTTTGTTTTTTTTCACTGTTGTGTCCCTAGTCACTGACATAGTACCTGGAATCTAACAAGTGTGGATCGAGTATTTAAAAGAAAAACAAGAGGGTGATTCTAGATTTATCCATAATGAAAAACTGACTCCATAGAAGATCCAGAGTTTTGAAAGATGGCATCATGGTATAAACTGCTTGCACTCAGAAAATAAATGTACTACAGCTCTTCCTGAATTAAAAAAAAAAAATTTCTGAGGAAAATTATTTTCTTCTTGCTAGCAAGTCCTGAATAATTTAGTAATCTACTTTTATAACCCTGTTTCCCTTATCTATCACCACGCAACAAATTATCCCATGGTTCAACAACTTAAAGCAACCATTTCATTTTCTTCACACTTTTGAGAGTCAAGAATTCTGGAAGGTCTTGACAAGGTGATCCATCTCATTCTACATGGTGTCCACTATAGGTCGACTGGAGCGGGCGGGGGGGGGGGGATCTCCTAGGACAGCTTCCTCCCTCACACATCTGGTTCCCTGGTACTCCTTGGCCTCTCAAAATGAGTCTCTCCTTGTGGCTTGGGTTCCTCATGGCATGCGTGGCAGCTACAATCTGTGTATACTGGGACTTCTTATACGGTGACTCAGGATTCTAAGAGAAGTTTTCTGAAAGACCAAAGGAGCAGCTACAAGGCTTTTGTGAACTTTTATGAGTAGTTGCACCTCGACATTTTCCCCATTCTCTCTTGGCCAAACAAGTTACAGAAGCCCACCCAGATTTGAGCCTTTGGGGATATAACAAGGAGATGGGTTAGAGAATTTTTGGCCATCTTAATCTACCATAAGATCATAAGAAAAACATGGGGAAAACTCTCTCTATAGAACCATGTGAGTATATTTTGTGGACCAGGATTGGGAACACAGCAAACGCTCCCTATATTTTTGTGGATTGATTGAACAGATGAATTAATGATGGAAGGAAGTAGCAAGAATGTTTTCAGTGTGGCAGCATGTCTGTTATTCACAGTATTTTATTTTAGTTTATTTTTAACAGTATTTTAAACACATAAATAGATTTAATCATGCCAATGTAAATGTTATGTCCTGTATACTTAATGCAATTCCGCTTCTGGGCAGAAAAATGCTGCAATGGGAATATATTTAACTGTGGCCAAAACTTTTCATATTATACACACGGAGTTTATGGTGCACATGTGAATAGTGGTTACTTGTAATGGAACCTGGTTTTGTTTAAGCATCTGCCCTGTAGCACAGTTTTTATCACTTTGAAACTGGAGGATGTCATTAACTTGAAGGCCGGGCCAATCCAATCTGATTACAAGCAAAATCAGAATAAAATTAAAGAATGGGTGAATAATTGTCCCCATCAGACAAATCTCCCAGTGTTTGATTAAATCCCTAAACTTTTTCACAAAACATTTCTTCCCTTATATTCTTATTTTCATGTATCCTTAACAAAAACCCATGCATTTATGATTCATTTTCACTTTACAAAAATACTGTTTTGTAAGCAAGGTACTTGATATTCATAAGACTTCTGAGTCTCTCAAGTCCATTTTTGTTAAAAACAGGAAGTTGGCTTTTGCCAAGAATAAATGAACTTGAACATAGAGTTTTAAATGTGGCTCAAAGGATGGAATCCTCCATTCTTAGGCCCATTCTGATGTTGGCAAGATGTTTCTCCTGCCCAGACTATGAAATAATAATGACGCCCTTTAGCAATTTAAGCTTCAGGTTCCAAAAAACCTGATCTGTTACTAAATTTTACTTAATGACAGGATCTTATTTTTATCTTTAGCAAATATCCCGGGACATGTTTAAGCACCAGAGACAAACTGGTACATTACAGATTTTAAATTTGGAACGATGAACAAATCAATATTTCAAAGTATAACAGGAACACATTCTATGAAATGAACACAAATCAGATATTGCATTGGCCAACTTCCAAAATAGATACAAGAAGTTTATAGAGTTAAGTGAAAAGAAATATTAAATGATATAATAAAGCTTTTGAGATAGAAAGCTGAAAAACGCGAAGCTTACCAATTTAAAACATAAGAGAAGAAACTGTTTTAACTCGCTAGAGTACTCTTTCGTCACTCAATGTTTTGAAATGAATAACAGCAAACCATAAGAGACTCTTAACTGTAAAAAAAAAAAAAAATGGAGTGTTGCTGTAGGGGGGTGAATGGGGGTATGGGGTAACTGGGTGATGGGAATTAAGGAGGGCACATGATGAAATGAGCACTGGGTGTTACATGCAACTAAATTCTAAATTCTAAAAAACTTTATAGATTCTAATGTATAAAATAAAACAATATTAATTAATTATATATCAATGATATATTTATATATTATATAATATTTATATTAATTATATTTATTAATATGAATTAATAAATAAAATAAATTCTAAAATAATAAATAAACAAATTAATTAATTAAAAAATAAAATTTACCTAAAACTTTTGCTTAAAAGAAATGAATAACAACAAATAGCAACTTGTAGATGCTTGCATAACTAGATATAGAAACTTTAGTTACAACAGATGAGAGTCTATGGGAGTTGCTCCTAGATGCTAGAAGATTTTGTTTTAAAGTGGATTCTTATACCCCCCCCCTTGAAACTTTCAAATGGACTTCTTTAATCCATTAAGGCAATTATATTTTCATTTTCCCATTTTACTGAATGCAAAGTCAATTTCAAGGAAATTCAATTGTATAACCAATTATCAGCTCTCTGTTGGACCAGGTCTAACCAGCAGCATAGATACATAGATGCTTCAAATAATCACACTCTGGAATCATCATTTACCTAAATTATAGTGTTTGAATAATGGATAGTTTACATTCGGCTAAAGAGGATGGGAAATATTTGGGGCCACAAAACAGTGTTTGAGAATTATGCATTTCCACCATAGTTATTCCAGATCTGGGATAGAAGAAAGAAATGCAAACCCAAAGAGGAGTTGTCTACCTGCCATGTGTATGCTATCTCTAAACCAGGTAAGCTCCTCTGAGCATGTTTAGGCAATTGAGATAAACCCATTGTATAGCTGTTGACTTTTCTACTTGGTATTAATGTGTTTCTGTTAGGTGCCAAAAACGGTGTTAGGTGCTTTTGGCAAAGACAATTGATGCTCTCCAAATATCCATGGTTCCTCCATATTTCCCAGGAACCAATTTTCACTTGAAGTGGCTGAGTTCTTCAAGACTTGGCAAAAGGAAAGGTGAACCCTTGTGTTCTGAGGAACTGAAAATTCTATGTGCTACCTCCATCCCTAATTTCCCTGCCAGAGAAGCTCAGAAGCTGTATTACTTTTCTATTGCTGCTCTAACAAATGATCACAAACTTGGTGTCTTAATACAAATTTATTTTCTGTTCTGGATCTCAGAAGGCCAACATAGGTCTCACTGAGCTAAAATCAAGGTGTTGAGGGCTGAATTCCTTTGAGGGGTCCCAGGGGAGAATCTGGTTCCTTGAGTTTTTCAGCTTCTGGAGGACTCCTGCATTCTTTGGCTTTGATGGATAGAGGATATCCATCCTCTATCCAAGATGGATATCCAAGATGGATAGAGGGACCATTCTTTGGATGGTCCCTCTATCCATCTTTAAAGCTAGCCATGGTAGGTCAAATGCATTCCACACCTGTCTCTGACCCTTTTCCTGTGGTCATATTTCTCCCTGATTCAGTTGGGAGATGAATCCTCTTAAGAATTCATGTGATTAGATCATGTCCACCCAGACAATCCAGGGTGATCCCATCTCAGTGCCTGTAACTTCAATCACATCTACCAAATCCATTTTTCTGTACAAGGTAATATGCAGAGTTCTAGGATTAGGGTGTGGACATCTTTTGGGATGCTTATTCTGACCCCACAAAGCCACAGGGGAAGATGGCGGTGTGTACAAGCTGAAAGGAGCCAGATTCCTAAGTCAGCAGCTATTAAGGATCCATGTTGAACTTTGAATTTCATGGCAGTTCATGTTCATGACAGGACATGAACCTCTTCCATTAAGCCAGTGGTATTTTGGGGGTTTTCTGTGTGGCCGCTAGCAGTACTCATCCTAATTAACATGGTGGTGGTTAAAAATTGGTCCCAGATTTTTTTTTTCTTAGCTACAAGAGCTGGATTTTCCATTCCAGTAAATATAATTCATGTGCATTTTCAGACAAGAAATTATTTGAAGATAATTTGGATCCCCAGGATTTAATAGAGAACCCATAACAATAAATGATCAATAGAACCGAATGAAACATAAATAGAAATAAGCACATAACAACGAAAAGCCTTTACAAATGAGGTATTGAGATCATTTTCAAGGAATTCTTTATGTGAAGATAATGATCTTGGCCAAGACTAGTGTCCTCTCGTGGGCTGGGTAAAGGTCAGGATTGCTCTGGCAGCCTGTCCCACTTCCTCAACTCACTCTCAACCTGGGCAGTCCATTAGGAGATAAAAGAAACCAAGGATCCTGGCTGACACTCTGGGTAAGTGCTGGGTTCTAAGATACATGGGCCACTAAGAAGCACGGTGAAAGCAATTCACCCATCAAGAAATAGTGTGGACTTTGGAAACAGGTAAGTCTGGGTCCAAAACAGAGCTCAACCATTTCTTAGGTATGTGGTTTATGGGCAAGTAACTCTGAGCTTCTGTTTACTCATCTATGAAATAAGATAAGAAACCTATCTTAAAATGTTGAAGTGAGGATTTCATGGAACAAGGCGGATCGAATACAGGTCCAAGCACATAGTGGTCCCTTGTTTTATCACTCCAAATTCATAAAGGGATCCTGAGTGAGATGGTTCATTTTATGTGTCACCTTGGCTGGACCACAGAGTGCCCCGATAATTGATCAAGCATTATTTTGGGTGCTTTTGTGAGGGTATTCTGGAGACTTTAACATTTAAATTGATAGATTTGTGGTAAGCAGTTTGCCCTTCTTAATGTCAGTGGACCTCATCAAATCAGGTGAAGGCCTGAATAGACCAAGACTAGCTTCCCCTGAACAAGAGCGAATTCTCCAGCACACTGCCTTCAGAACTTATCTGAAACATGGTTTATTCCTGTTGGTACAGCAAAATGCCTTTGGACTCAGTCTGGAACATTGGTTCTCCTGGGTCTCCAGCCTGTTGGCCTGTCCTGATTTTGGACTCTCCAACATTCAAAATCACATGGGCCAATTCCTTATAATAAATCTCTTCATATATACACATAGCTATTAGTTCTGTTTCTCTTGAGAACCCTGACTAATGTACTGAGAATAAAGCAGAAATAAGTTTAGTTTAACATTCTATCCTGGTAAACTGGTAAAGCTTTCTCTAAATCTGAAAATCTGTGTGATGATTGTATTCAGGCAGTACTGATTATTACTCTTCATCCTATCAACCCAGTCAGACCTTGAAGAATCCCAAGGCCCATGAAATAACCTTGCAGAAGCTTTATATTTTGTTTCAAAACCCTGTATTACAAATAAGAAAATCATTGCCATTTAATACAGTTACTTAATAAGTACAGGAAAAATTATTTATAAAACTGAAGATCTATGAGTTTTCAATTTATGAGACCAAGTTTTTAAGAAACAGGTAACTAGGGACGCCTGGGTGGCTCAGTTGGTTAAGCAGCTGCCTTCAGCTCAGGTCATGATCCCAGCGTCCTGGGATCGAGTCCCACATCGGGCTCCTTGCTCGGCAGGGAGCCTGCTTCTGCCTCTGCCTGCCTCTCTGTCTGCCTGTGCTTGCTCTCTCTCTCTCTCTAACTAATAAATAAATAAAATCTTTAAAAAAAAAAAAAAAAGAAAGAAACAGGTAACTAGAAAAAGAAGGATTCAACTTGCTGGACTCATAATCATGTTATCATGGATTATCAATAAATTGCTTTACAAATCATTAAAACTAAGTATTTATCAGTATCAAAAAACATATAGAGCATATACCATGCTCTTATTCTTAAATAAAATGGATCATAGTGTTAAAAAAATAAATAATCCATGAACATAAAGTTAGGTTTCATTTATCATCTAAATTACATATTTTTTCTGTACATATTCTCAGGTCATCCTAGGTGAAAGTTGGAAATATTTGCCACCTCACTTAGAAGGAAACAAACCATCTAAAAAAATCCAGCAGAATCCTTTTATATGCAACATGAAGATTTGCAGAAGCTATAAATATTAATTTCAAGCACAGATCATTCAAATATAAGTGCTCTCAAAGTGATATTGCAAATAACTTCAAGTTATGCAATTGCACAAATGGCCCAATAACAGGGAATAATCCACCATTCCCCATATGCAATGACAGGCAGAGAGTAACAGAATCAGACAGAAGAAAACCATTAAACTATGTCCATTTAGATTATCCCATAGTATTCAAATGGCCCACTCTGCTTGTTAATGACCATGAGAGCCTGCTTTTTAAAAAATAAACTTTTTATTTTAGAATAGTTTTAGATTTTTTAAAAGATTTTGTTTTTTATTTGACAGAGAGAAAGAGATCACAAGTAGGCAGAGAGGCAGGGGGGAAGCAGGCTCCCCGCTGAGCAGAGAGCCCAATGTGGGGCTCCATCCCAGGACCCTGGGATCATGACCGGAGCCGAAGGCAGAGGCCTAACCCACTGAGCCACCCAGGTGCCTCAGAATAGCTTTAGATTTACAGAAAAGTTGCAAAGATAGTAAAGAAAATTGGAATATGCCCCTCACCCAAATTTCCCCAACAGAGAACATCTTACAAACCACCAGACATTGGGTACAATTAAGAACCCAACATTGGTACATTCCTTTGAACAAAATCCTACATTTTTTTCAGATTTCACTAGTCTTCCCCCCAACATTCTCTTTCTGTTTCAGGATCCCTCCTCACATTACATTTGGTCATCAACTTTCCTTAGTCTCCTCTGGTCTGTTACTTTCCCAAATTGTTCATGACCTTAACAGTTTTAAGGACTACAGGTCAGGTGTTTTGTAGAATTTCCCTGTTCTTGGTTTGTCTGATGTTTTTCTTACAGTTAGACTGGGGTTATGGGTCTTAGAGAAGAATATCAAAGATGAAGTGCACTTCTCATTGTACCATGTCTTGGATATCTGCTCTCAATTCGAATTACCTTAGGCCTACTCACTTTGATCCCTTGACCACAGTGAGGTATGCAGATTTCCTCACTATGAGGTCACTTCTCCTCAATTTTCCATAATCTACTCTTCAGAAACAATTCACCTAGCTTAGCCAACACTCAGGAGGGAAGGGGCAATTAGGCTCTACTTCCTGGAGGGGGAATGTCTATGTATAGGATTTGGAATTCTTTAAGGCAGATTTATCGCCCCCTCCTCATTTTTAAAAATTTACTTAATCAGGGTGCCTGAGTGGCTAAGTCAATTGAGCATCAGATTCCTGATTTCCACTTGGGTCATGATCTCAGTGTTGTGGGATCCAGCCCCCAGTCCTGTTCTGTTCTCAGTACTGAGTCTGTTCATCCCTCTCCCTCTGCTCTTCTACTCAATTTCTTTTTCTTTCTCAAATAAATATTTTTTTAAGTAAAATTTACTTATTTAATTATTTTTTATATTAGCATGGACTCATGGATATTTTCTTATACTTTGGGTTATAATCCAAATCTATGTGATTTATTTCTTATTCAAACTGTTCCAGCTTTGGCCATCAGGAATTCATTCAAATTGATACCTGTGTCCTTTTTACATGGCCCTCGTCCCGTGTTATTCTAGCCCTTCTCTGTTGGTACAATGTGCTAAGAATATAGAATCTATCATTTCCTTTCATCTGTTTTTAAAGATTAAAATTATTACCTTTAGCTTAAACATGAACAAATGCATATATGTCTCAAAACACCACCTGCATCCACCGTTTTTCAGTTAGAGGTCAACAGTGCATTTATTTGGCTTGCATTTTTTATTTTTATTTTTTGAAGAGGCATTAGTTCCACTACGGAGTACAAGAGTTGTTAAAATTTCAGAGCTGGTCAAATGACTCATTTTTGAAACCTTGGGTCTTTGAGTGACAAAATTCTAGCCAAAGCATCCACATTTACATGTGGGTGGGGTTAGATATCCTGTTGGCCTGATTAAAGAAAAGGTCTCCATCTGGACAACTGCCCCCAGAGAGAAATGTATACTGGAGCTTGAATGAAAAAGATTTTATATGCTGAGTCAAAACATTCGGACTAAATGCTTTAAGAAGCTGAAGAATCAATGTTGTGAAACATAGGAAGTGTGAGATATATAATGTATAATATTATATATAATATTTATTTTATATCAATATACTACTTATATTACTAATATATTGTGTATATATACTATGTAATATATATTGCTAACATATAAGTTATATATTATAAATACAATAAAATAATTACCATAATAAAATAATGAACATATACATATGATTTATTTATATATATATATTTTTTCTTTTTAAGACTGAAAACAACAATCACTTATGGGCTCACAGTTCTGCATGTTGGGTATTTGAGAAGGACTCAGACAGTAAATTCTTCTGCCTGTCTCTCCTGGGCTCAGCCATGTGATAACAGTCAACTGGCAGATTGGTGGTATCTGGTGGCCCAATATGTCCTCATTCACATGCCCGGTGGTTGGCTCTGGCTGTTAGCAAGACCCCTTCTCCATGTGGTCTGTTACCATTAAGGATGCTAGCTTAGGCTTCTTGTTTCCCACATACAGTTTAGTATTTGATCCTGTTCAGTGGTTATGACTCCGGGTTCTGGATTCCAACTGCCAGTCATATAAAAATGTGTACTTTAGACCAGTAGCTCTGAACCTTTATTACAATGATAAAGGTAAGATAGAAAAACTACTAAACACTTTGCCCAGCAAATGGAAATTCTCAAAAATCAATAGCAATTATAATTATTATTGTTGTTGTTATTTTGAATTATTATTCTTTTCATTATATCTAAAACAGTCCTTTTTCTTCATCCCACGAGGCTAGGTGTGACTATGTGACTGGCTTCCAGGCAAAAGTGAGATAACCTCTTTGTGGGCCTGACCATAACAACTTCTCCACAATTCTCCTCAACTCTCTCCTTCTTGGTCTGCCAGCTGGAAGCAAATAGCCTAAAGTGGAGATCCTAAGAGATGGTGAAGTGAACCACAAGATGAAGGGGCCTGGGGCCCTGGGCAGCCAAGTGGAAGGCCACTCACTGAGCAGGCATCTCTGTTGTTATGTACAAGGAATATATTTTTATTATGTGAGTATATTTTTATTGTGTGAATATATGTGAAATCCCCTGAGATGTTGGGAATTGTTTCTTAGAAGAACAAGTGATACCCTAACTAAGACAGACATTAAAGGGGAATCTTAAACATTCCTCAAATTCTTCTGAAGAAACAAAAACTCACTTGAATTAGCAAAGATTCAGGCAATATCATCAGAAGCATATGGAATTATCTCAAGAATCCCAGGACAGAGGTATAGTCAGCATTTGTAAGGGACCAAAACCATGAACCATAAAGCTATCAACACAAGTTACTCCTTCCGTCTCTCTGGCAGTGCATGGAATCACCTTTCTGTATACCCTTCATTTCTTTTTGTCTACAAGCTGGCTGTCTCTGCTTCTCCTAATCCAGAATCAGTTGCCTTAGGTTGCACTAGTGACCCTCTCAGAGAGGTTGATTGGCCCAGACGGGACCAAATTTACTCCCTGGTCTGATCAGCTGTGACTAAGGGGAAATGTACTTTGCACACAACGGTCAGTTCTCATAGAAGGGACCTCATTAGGTGTCCCTAAGAATAGTAGTGGGATTAGAAGGAGCTCTTACATAACTCACTGAGATAAGTATTGGTAGGACCAATGCTTTATTTTTTATTTTGTAATTACTTCATTGTTTTTACAACTTGCCCCTCTATTTTAAAAAATGTACATTTAACAAAAGAGTCTTCTTCTTAGTTATCTATCATAATTAAGACTATACTTGAAGTTTTAGTCCCTTGGAATTTAATCTTTGTCATTAAGACATAATAATTCTAAGTCAATGAGGCAAAATTTATTACAATATCATCTCTCATTAAAAGTTATGTGCTGTGACAAAGCAGGAAAGAATGTCCAATGGAAAAAAGACAGCCTCTTCAACAAATGATGTTGGGAAAATTGGACAGCCACATGCAGAAAAATGAAATTGGACCATTTCCTTACACCACACAGGAAAATAGACTCAAAATGGATGAAGGACCTCGATGTGAGAAAGGAATCCATCAAAATCCTTGAGAAGAACACAGGCAGCAACCTCTTCGACCTCAGCCACAGCAACTTCTTCCTAGGAACAACGCCAAAGGCAAGGGAAGCAAGGGCAAAAATGAACTACTAGGACTTCATCAAGATCAAAAGCTTTTGCACAGCAAAAGACAACTGACAGAATGGGAGAGGATATTTGCAAATGACATATCAGATAAAGGGCTAGTATCCAAAATCTATAAAGAGCTTAGCAAACTCAACACCCAAGGAACAAATAATCCAATCAAGAAATGGGCAGAGGACATGAACAGACATTTCTGCAAAGAAGACATCCAGATGACCAACAGACACATTAAAAAGTGCTCCACATCACTCGGCATCAGGGAAATACAAATCAAAACCACAATGAGATACCACCTTACACCAGTCAGAATGGCTAAAATGAACAAGTCAGGAAATGACAGATGCTGGCGAGGATGCAGAGAACGGGGAACTCTCCTACACTGTGGGTGGGAATGCAAGCTGGTGCAACCATTCTGGAAAACAGCATGGAGGTTCCTCAAAAAATTGAAAATAGAGCTACCTTATGACCCAGCAATTGCACTACTGGGTATTTACCCTAAAGATACAAATGTAGTGATCCGAAGGGGCAGGTGTACCCGAATGTTTATAGCAGCAATGTCCACAATAGCCAAGTTATGGAAAGAACCTAGATGTCCATCAACAGATGAATGGATAAAGAAGATGTGGTATATATATATATACAATGGAATACTATGCAGCCATCAAAAGAAATGAAATCTTGCCATTTGCGACGACATGAATGGAACTAGAGGGTATTATGCTGAGCAAAAGAAGTCAATCGGAGAAAGACAACTATCATACGATCTCCCTGATAGGAGGAAGTGGAGATGCAATGGGGGTGGGGGTTAAGGTGGTAGGAAAAGGAAAAATGAAACAAGATGGGATTGGGAGGGAGACAAAGAAAAAGAGACTCTTAATGTCATAAAACAAACCGAGGGGGGCAGGGAGGAGGGGTGTCGGGAGAGAGTGGTGGGGTTACATTATATGTTTATTAAAAAAAATAAAAATAAATAAATAAATAAAAAGTTATGTGCTATTGAACCTACTCGGCAAGGCAGACTGGTTGAAATGCCGGCAATTTCCTGCTGGCCTAGATACTTAGCAAGAATAATTTGTTAGACATCCATCTCATTCCTTCTAGGTAACAGGAATCATGTAGAGTGTTTGCAATGCCCTAGCATTGTCTTAATGCTCAACTATGCCATGTTTTAAGCTTCGGCATGCAGACATCCCCTGGGTTTACTCTGGAACTCCCTGTTCAAATTATTTTATACTGTTGCTCTCAGTTGGAATCTCCTCCAGCTCTCCAACTGAATTGCTTTGCCACATCCGGGGCCAATCAGCAAAAGCTGTTTATCTCTCAGAAGAGTATGAGCTGTTGATTCCCAACACACTCAGCACTCCCTTTCCAGGGAAATAAACTATCATTTTCATTAAGTAATTTCCATTGAATTTCTGGGGCCAGATAATGGAGGATGATAGCAAGGATAAGATGGTTGCCATGAAATATAAAATCCAGTGAGGTATCCTTAGGTTATCATAAGCAGGGATGAAGGAGGCCAGAGAAAGGGAAGACCAATAAACTGATGAGAGGGAGAGAAAGATTCTGAGGGCATTTCTCCAGACCTACCTCTCTGAAATGCAGAAAGAGATGAGGAGGAGGGGGATGACACTGAGTGAAAGAATATACGAGAATAGCATCTCCTAAACGTGACCTAGGGTTTCTGCCTTCTCCTTGACTGTGGCTGTGAATACCTGAGGCAGATGTGAATAAAGTCAGAAAACTAGGGCATGGCCAAAGGGAGTAGGGCTTTCCAAAGGTCTAAAGGTATTGGCCATGACTGAGGCTAGGGGAATGCCAGAGCCATGAACATGTGTCATGCACCAGAGAAACCAGTAAGAAATCTGCACCCAAATGGCTCTCCCACTTCAGCAAATAGGGTCAGATGGAAGACAGCCACAGGAGTGGGAGTCCAGCAGTTTAGGAAATGGCAATGACTAGATTTCCATGTATGGGTTGTCCATTGTGTGTTTACTGTTTTGAGCTTCTTTTCTGAAAATCTCGTGATAAAGCATGCTAAGGAAGGGGACTCTTGGGCCATGGCTTTTACATTCTTCAGATAGTCCCAGGGTGCCAAGAGAGGCAAGCTTACCATCAAAACCAGGCATAATTTCCATCTGTTAGCACTCTGCCAAGGGGTGCATGTCCTCACGGGAGCCCCACAATGGAGACAGTGTTGTTGCTACTTTATAGATGAGGAAACTGTGGCTCAGATACTGTGGGTGTGGGTGAGGCTAGGTATAGGTATAGTTCCTGATTTAGATGACTTGAGAACCTGATGATAAGTATAGAAATCTACTCCTTTCAAAGTGTTCTGGAGGATTAAGGAAGGTACACTCCACTCTTATTACATTAAAGCTTCTAGCATGGTACAAGAATGAATAGCTGATCGTTTGTTCATGTCTTCTGCATGAGCTTGTGCTGCTAAGAGTTGGGTTGGAGGGATTATGTCTGGGCCAAGCAGAGCTCTGATTTTGCTTCTTCCAGACTCCCAGAGAAGCCCATCCTGGGGCATGGTAAGCAGTAGCAGCTGTGCATCAATGAGTAGGAATATCTGAGAATCAGGGCTGGTCCAGCTCATTTATGTGCTCTTTCCTGGAGCCTAGAGGTCTGGGTGCATCCCAGCAGTGAATGTGGTCCAGGGAGGATGCTGATGTGGCAGCACGAGGCATGACTGGGGTCTTGGGCTTCAGATCGAAGGCCTGAGCATGGTCCTGAGCCTGGGATACAGTTAGGGGCAATGGACAATTAGGGGTGATGGACTGAAAGAAGCAAAGACTTCAGGAAGAGCATTGAAGTATCTTTGCAATCCCAATATTCCTGTGGCCCACCCCTCAATATTTTGAAATTCAGCAGAAGCAGCCATATTGGCAGCATCTGCTGTTGATTCCCTAGGAGGTTATTTTGTTCTCTTCTCTATCCAGATGACTCAGAGAAGCAAATGTCTAAGGGGTGACAGGGTAGATTAGATGGAATCTAGGGTGCTTCCCAGTCTGAGATTATGGTTCTATGATGAAAGGACATGTGCTTGGCTTTATTATGGAGTCCCCACCCACCAAATGCCCTAAGTCCCCCTCTTCCGGGGATTGTTGCTATGGGTCCCAGCCTCTTCCATCTCTCTGTGCAGTGCTCTTGGCCTCTGGTCATTTAGTGAAATGAAATCCTGCAGAAGATAACTCTGTGTGCCCTTGGCTGTCTGGACCACTCCTGATCCATTCTTCCTTCAGATACTGGAGTTTGGGAGACATGTGCTATAGAAAACCATTCCTGCTTTCATGGGCTTTAGGAAGCAAATTCAAGGAGGACTAAGGACCTGCAAGGATAATTAATAGATGGTGATAAGCAAACCAATTAGCAAATTTTTTTGTTTTTCAGATTTTATTTATTTATTTGTCAGAGAGAAAGTGAGCACAAGCAGGGGGAGGGACAGAGGCAGAGAGAGAAGCAGGCTCCCTGCTGAGCAAGGAGCCTGATGTGGGACTCCATCCCAGGACCCTGGAATCATGGACTGAGCCAAAGGCAGGTGCTCTACTGACTGAGCAGGTGCCCCCCAATTAACAAATCTTATTAGAAAATTGTCTTTTTAGGACTTCACTTTCCCCATGCAGCCAAAACCCATATGAAAGTCCAGCCAGTGCCTACAGAGCAGTCATGAAGCAGGGCAGAGTGGAAAGGCAACTCCAGCACAGCCAGGGAGGTCTGTCCACTGGGAATGGGCTGTGTGGCCTCTGTGTGTCTTCCAGAAGAAGGGAGGCCTGCCTGTACTATAAAAGTTGCTGATCCCTGTGTGAATTATTCCCTGCAGACATCCTACACTTGGCCAAGCAGTTCAAATGCTCATGAGCTTCCCAAAAGGAGAAGAGAAGAGAGATGACACAGAAGTACATCTCATCAGGCAGCTGTGTTGTCACTTTGAATTCTACTGTGCAATATGGCAACCACTAGCTAGAATCACACGGTAATTTAAATTTAAATTAAATAAAATGAAATGAAACAGAAGGTTCAGGTCCTTAGTCCCACCAGTCACAGTTTAAGAGCTCAATGGCCATGTGTAGCTAATGGCTACCATATTGGACAGAGCAGATATAGAGAACTTCTTCATCACAGAAAGTTCTGCTGGAAAACACTGGTGTAAAACGTAAGTCCCAGGATATCAGGTCTCTTCTCTGCCTTATTCCCTCTCTGTCCATAAGCACATAGAGAGAGATAAGCACATGACTGACTGTAGTTGAGATTTTCCCTAAGGCATTGCTCTCCAAGTAGGGTCCTCATCAACCTCTCCAGGCTTCCTGTCTCATTACTCCTCCATTCATTAAACATTTATTTATTAAGGGCCTTTGATGTGCCTAGTTCCCTGCTAGAGACTGAAAACAAAAAATAAGACCTAATGCTTGTTGTTACAGAGCTCACTTTCTATCAGGGAAGACAACAAACACAAAAACAAGTAAATGCACCCAATAATTACAGTTGGTGAGAAATATCATGACAGGAACAAACATGGTGAGAAGGGCTAGGACTCATCTGCTTCATAGAGAGTGGCCAAAGCTTCCTCTGAGGAGGTGGCATTTCAGAAATTCCCTGAATCCATATCCCCAGAATGTACCACAGAATCCCCAGAAGAGCACTCTGTAAATAGTTAGTGGATGGACAAATGAGGAGAAACCTGTAGTCAAAGGGTCAGGGTAGGCCATTCTTGGCAAATTGAGTCTACAACCTTTCATGGGTGTATGAACGTGGTCAGTGCAAGAGCAGAAAGAAACCCACTGAGACACGGGCAGAATTGGCAGGCAGGAGAGAGGGAAGTTAGGATTTTGAGAAGTATGTGGGCCTCTTTTTTAAGGGTGCATGACATGATCTAAGTTATGTTTAAATAAGGCCACTCTGTGGAAACTGTGTTCTGGTAGGGAACAGGCAGCAAGAGTAGAAGTAGATGATCCAGCAAAGAACTTCTAGCGGCATCCACCAAGAAGATATGAAGGTAGTGGTTGGACCACCCTGAGAGTGGGGGCAGGGAGAGCTGAGGACATACCTGCTGAGTGACAACCAGATGGGACTAAATATTCCCAAGATTTCTCAGACTCCTGCTGTGCTTCCCATCTCCACCTTTGCCTTCCTCCTCAGCCCAGGATGAGCTTCCCTTCCATTTTTGCTTTGGAAATTTCAACGACCTTTCAAGACCTCAGATTTATCTTTACCCTCTGTGAATTTACCCTTTATGGCTTGGAAAGATTTCAGGACAAATTATCTGTACCACTCACCTATGCTGTATTCAGCATAGTATGTCATATTCTCATATTTTTAGTTTGCTCTTCCATACTGCATGAGAAAGTACTGAATGAGCTGGGTGCCTCTTCAACATCTTCCTGCACCTTGTTTCAGAGTTAGCGCCTCGCCCAATATCTTAGATGTGAATGTGCAGTAGTATTTGTTGAAGGAACAAATAATTGTGTCCTGATGTAGATCTTTCTCCACATTTAATATCTTATTTTTATTCAATAAGCTCCCTTCTTTCAGTGTCGTTTCCTAACCAGCTCTATGGAGAGGATGCAAAACTATTCTTTTACACATAGTATCTGTCCCTGGTGGGCTGCATTTGGCAGCAACAATGGACTGAAACCTCCAAAGGCTTTGTAAGGGCTGTGGGGAAGCATGAAATGTGTTCAATTAACTCCCGTTATTCAAAGTAAATGGAGGTGCTTAAGCCAACAGTCATATATTCTCAATTGTTCCTATGACTCAATTGTGAACTCCTTAAACACAGCTTATTCATCTAGTATAGACAGGACAGCATAAGCCCAGCACACAGTAGGCTCTCTGGACACATTGGTCCAATGTACAAAGACTCCTAGGAGCAAGGAGCCTTCTGAGGAACCTGTGTGGAGAAAGAAGCCCCTTGGTGGCAGGTCACTCTAGAGTTAGGGACCCCACGGAGGGGTGGCCTCACTGTGCCTGTGATGGTAGCACTACATTATCACTGCCTGCCCAGCCCAATGGCCACCTGGCAGCAACTGTAAGGACAAATATGATCGATCAACCGTGTCCCATCTGACCTGTCACCTGCCATCACTGAGAGTTATACCATTCATTCTCTCTACCACTTCATTCATCCTTCCCAAGTTTTATATCCTTCTTCTACTTGGCAAGGATCCTGGCAAAGAAGCCCCTTCCTTCATTCATTTAATCAGGCCAGATATGGAAAACATGGGCTGTTCCTTTCCTTCTTTCTTTAATCTCTTAAAGGGATTTTTTGGTAGGTCTTTCACTTGCAAACATTAGCATCACATCTGTTTGGGTGTTAGTACAGAGTGTCTTAATTTGTGGTAACTTCCAGCTCATTATCAGTCTTAATTTTGGAAACAGAATGAGAGGAGGCTGGAAAGGAGGCTCCATGTGAGGGCTGTCCTGACCCAACTCTTGTATGAGTATTCTGTTTAAATTTGCTACCATCCCTGGAAGAAGTGCTTCCCTCCTCCTCTGTTTCTAGTGCTGATGGGAGGGGAGGGGGCTCCTCCTATTTTCTGCAGCCCTTTACTTAGGCAGACATGAATAATTTAGGACACTGGCTCCCTTTCTGAAAGCCCAGGTGAGGGCAAAGGGCCTAGCCCAGGCCAGCAGCTCATTTGCTTTCTCCTGCCAGACTCCGCGGAGATCACACAAGGCTCCCAGCTGGCCAGACCACAGCTGCACTCGGAGAGGAGAGCATGGTAAGCATTGACTTTGGAGTTGAGCTCTGCTTCTGTGTTCTCTCTTTAGCTACTTACCAACTCTCCTTATTCAATGAGAATGTCAGGGGCCATGTCTGGCTTGGAGGCCTCTCTGTCCCTTCTGAACAACAGCAAGCTACCTGCAGAAGGCTCTGATCCCAGGCTCGGACCCAGGCTTCCTACACCAGACCAGGTAAGACGACTTTGAATTCATCCTTTGATTTTACAAATATTCATACAAGACTCAAAGATGAAAATGTGGCTGTGGCTGAGGAGACCTGACTTATAGCCTGGTCTCGGCTTTCTAAATGAGGTCCAGAAGGAGGTGAGATGGGCCTCCAGAATGGGTACAAATCTAAGAGCTGTGGGGACCTACACAAGCAGGTGTTTACACTCTCTCTTCTCCACAATCTTCAAGATGCTTTAGCTCTTATATTGTTTATTCTCCCTCCAGTCCTCACATATTCCCCTGCATCTGTTATAAATGTTGCTACATTCAATATTTCTCCTAAAGATAAGACATAACTGGTCAGAGACATGATATGAGATTTCTAAATTGTGAGAAATGATTCTGATTCCCAGAATAAAGATGCAGCAGCTTGGGTCCAATCTCTACCAGCCTTCCCTCCCCGCCTCCCCACTGGCTTCATTCCTTGACTTCTGTTAGCACACCGAACGAACCACCTCTCACTGGAAAGGGCCATATCGATCGTGTAAAGATCTCCAGAGAACACCGCAGAACTTTCTTTGACATTCCACTCCCCCATGCAATAAACCTTGCTGGCAGAACCACCTTCTCACACACCAAAATACTCACATGGCTTCTGAGGGCTCCTCTCTTTTATCTCCGGAAACAATTAGAAGCCCATCGTTTGTTACCCCTCTCTTAAAAGTAACACCTACTAACCTGAAGATGCTTCACAGCTGTGTTTAGACTTTTGGCCTCCGTGACCTCTCTCCTGCAGTTACTTAAATTGTTCACTAATCTTTCCTTGTCTCCAGACCTGTCTAGTCCAATTTACCCCACATACCACACCACTGCCAGTTGAATCTGCTCATGGCAGAGTTTTGTTCTCACCACTGCAACCCTACCCTTCCAAAGGCATAGGAGAGCTTCCCCTTGACAGGTAAATGAAGGATGAAAGTGTCGTGGGAGGCCTCTGTAGAGGGCAGCATGGCACCTGTGCCTTCCAGCTGACTTCCACTCTCCTTGCTCCATCACATCTCAACCATTTCTCCTCACAAAGTTGTCTCCAGCCAGCAGGCTCCCTACTGTTCTCGTTCCTGCCTAGCAAAATGCTACCCCTTCCCCAAGTACCACAGGGCTGTATACATTCATTATACAGGCTCCCTGACCTATTTGCTCAGGGAAGGTCTGGTTAGAAAGACAGACACAAACACAGACATTTCTACACATTTAATATGGTAAACCCAGGGCTCTGGGGGCTGCTCTGAGGACACAGCAGAGAGACTCATAACCTGCTTTTCAGGGATGACATTTAAATTGTGGCTCAATGGACAGGAGGGAGTTGGTCACATGAAGAAGTTGGTGGAAGGGGATTCCAGGGAGGGGGACCACTGAAGCAAAGAAAACTCAAAGCAGTTTATTAGAACACATGGTAGATGGTACAGAAGGCATGGACCAGTTGTGAGCATCTGCCATGCAGCAAGCCTGCGCTACACACTTGGCTTGGCTGATCTTGGTGGACACACCTGACCCCCTGTGAGGTGCATCATTCATCAAAGCTGTTCTACAGATGAAGACACTTAGACAACAAAATAAGGGAAGGTATCCATGCTCACATAGGCAGTAAGTCAAGCATGGAGCCCATGCTTGAACCCAGGATAGAGATCTACATGCTGTTCTGCTCGGGCTGAGGCTCCATTCATAGAAAAGCCTGGGATGTCTTCAAAGGTCTGAGTTTACAGGCTCCATATCTGGCTTTGAACAGATTTCTTGGACAATCACAGATATGCTACAAAGACTTTCTAGGTCTTGGTTCTGCAACTCTGGCAGTTGCATGATGCTCAACCAGGAAGGGATTGTGTCCCACAGAAGCTATCTGGCAACATCTGAAGGTATTTTTGGTTTGTCACAGTTGTGGGGAGGTGCTCTGGGCATCTTGAGATGAGAGGCCATGGTGTTGCTCAACACCCCATAATGCACAGTTGCCTTGCAATGAAGGAGAACTACAAAGTTCTACAGAGTGGGCACTGGGACTTCCACAAGCAGCCTATATCACATGCTATTCTGATGTGCCAGGAGCTGATGTAGGGGAGGCTTTCAAGGGAGGCACCATTGGCTTAAAGGGCAGAGTCTCCAAGGTCTCCCAATTCTCTTGGATGGAATTTTTCCACACGTGCCTCAAAGATAGCATCCACTTCCCCTATGAACCCAGGGCCCTGTGGCTGCCTGGCCTCCTGGCCACAGTTCATCAGCTTCCATGTTGCTGGGTTGTTTTCTCCCTGATGTTGGACCTCCTTGCCTGACTGCATTGCATCCTGCTGGTTCCTGGCATCGCCTCTGACAGCTGGACTTATTAAAGAAAATGCTAAGCCCTAGAGAAAAATGCTCTGCGTGGCCCCACCACACTCCCTGGCTTAACCTGGACCGAGAGCAGGACAGACAGAAGTTTCTTCTCTGTACAGCATCACCCCAGTTATCTGTATTTACTCTGAAAATTACTTCCTCTGTTTTACTCAGTTTTCCTTTGAGCCCAGTTGCCTGCTCCATTCTTTGTCCTTTCTGTTTATTTCCACTTCTCATTTTTCCCATTGATCAGATGCCCTGGAAATATAGCAGGAACAGTGTGTTCCCTGTAATATTTGGTTACACTTAATATTTCTCAGCAAAACGTTGACTTGGAACACCACACAGTAAAAATCCAGGCCTGCTCTGCTTACACTGGACATCGGCTTCAGCACAGGCTCCGATTCATGATGGATCTATTCCCTTCTTAAAGGGGACTCACACCCAGGCAAATACAGGAAGATGCCCAGCAGGCAAGCCTCCCAGCTGCCCCAACAGAAGGCAGTTTCCTCCAATAAGCAAGTGGCTAGAGCACACTTGGTGTCTGAATGAAGAAAGACATCACACCCAGTGAAAGTGCTGGATGAATATACTGTTCAATAATCCTTCAGAACAGTTGCTGGAAACCAGCCTTTGCCGTCATCGCTGTTGATACCATTGTTCTCAGATGCTACCTTCTGAGGATGCACATCAAACAGAATGAATGAAGCTCTTCAGTGTGGGAGTTCTTATAGTCCTCTTTGGGGAACAGATGATGGCTGCATCCCCTTCCTCCAGAACTCTACTGCCAACATCTCATGCGAGTCTGAGTGTTCAGAAGCTCATCTGGATGCAATCCAATACCCATAGCAGAGAACATTGGCTTGAACTTCAGACTCCTTAAGGGCACTGAGTCCTCCTGGGTGGATCTTCTCCATGTTGGCTCTGATGATAGGACCCACTTCCTTCATGAACCCCATGGTTTCCTTGGAATTAAATTATGCAGGGTTTAACCCTCAGGAGGGCCCCCACCTCTCAATGGCCATGTGTTCAAACTTTAAAACTCAGTCTCTGTCTACCAGTCTAGGAGACATTATTAGGAAACACAGCAGATGAAACATTGCTTAATTACATTAACAGAAAACAACACAATAAAAACTCTTACTCAAGCCTATCAACATTTTGCACCCTGAAATTTCTTTTTGGGTGCAAAGATATATTTTCTCATAGGGCTTAAAGAAGCCAGAAAAATGAATACAGTGAAAAAGGGAATGGAAAATGTAGATTTTCTAGATATCCTGTCCTCCTCCCTCACCTAATACAATGCAGTTAACAAGGGGCCCATCAAGTCACACAGAGCAACATAAATACAGGGCAGCTTTGAACTGAAGTCTCGAATAGGTAAGGACATGACTGTAAGGAACCTGTAAATTGCCCTGAGGTCCTGAAAACAGCTCACTGAACTGCCTCCCCCTCCAAGAGGGCAGGTGCTCCTTGCCTCCACTGAGTTGGAGAATATTCAGCCTCAAGCTATTATCACTAACCCTACCCCAGTCTTCTAAGGAGGTAGGATCCTGGATTTGCTGGATGACCTCTGTCAAGGGAAGTGGGGAGAGAGCCGATGCAGAACTAACCAAGTTGTCTGTCATGGGGGATGGGGAGGTGGGAGAACCACTGAGGAGGCAGAGAGAGTAGAGGTCAAGGAATCCATATAGGGAGCAGCCAGAAGGAAGCCCCAGAGAGTGGGGCTTTAGAGAGAAGAGTATATGCATGTCCAGGAAGACTGGCTGGACAATAAGGTGATAACCCCTTATTTCCCAAACAAGGACAGAGTGAGTAACTGTGTTGCTGGTCACTTCTCCTGCAGGGTTGGATATTCATTTCTTTTGGAGGTGTACCCTGCCTGAGATGGGCTGTAAGATTCAGTTCTATTCAGATTCCATAGATTGAGCTCTTTTTTATGAATGTGTTCCATGCTTTCCCCTCACACCTGGAGCTCTCAATAATCAGAAGCCAGAATGTGAAAGACCAGAAGATAAATGAGAGTGGGAAATTTCCTTCAGAAATCATTTGAAACTCTCAAGACCTTCTGATACATTTAAAAAAAAAATAGCTTCAGATTAAGTTATTGGGGGGCTATGAGCCTTATTAATGAGAAAATACTCAGAATGACCCAAGCAAAATGTGGTTCGTTTGAGTAGAAATGAATTTGTGCTACTGTTCAAGGGGCTAGCAGGTCATTATGGGATTAAATGTAAGTAACAGGCATGTTGGAAAAGTCTTTCTTGGGGAAGGTGGAAAGTGTATTTTTAATTAAGGCTTCTCTTCACTTAGGCCTCTGGAGGCATCTCTACATCTACTGTGATTAGGACTAGAAATGGGAAAGTTATGAGGTGGTCCAGTAATGGAACAGAAAAACACTTTGAACTACAGACTTATCTGCAACTGCAGTGTTTTGTATTCTGGCTGCTTGGAGAATGCAGGTAACATGCACCCATTTTACCTAGTGCCCCAGGCCTCTGCCATGTGCACTATTCAGTGGAACAGGAATTGCTGAAGAGAAGTAGCAAGGTGCACACATTCGGACTTCTCTTCATTTCCTTCTGCTTCTGAGCAAGGTAGGGAACTCAGTTCAAGCAGGATGGGAAGGAGGGTGAGTAATGGAGAAGCAGAGGCAGAGAGACACCAATTTCTAAGGAGGGAGGATTTCTAGATCAGGTCAAGGGAAGGGCACTCCTTTTCCCAGCTTGCCAACCTCCCCATTTCACCATCACAAGAGAGCTTTTTTTGTCCAGATGAGCCCACGGCAGAGGTAATAACCCATTCCAACCTTGGGACCCCACACCTCAGAAGCAGTATTTCTGATCATCTCAGAGGGAGAAGAGACGGTCCTTTCATTTTAATCTCATCCCGTCCTTCAGCCTTCTCCATTCCATGATTTCAAAGGCTTTCTCAAGCGAATGTAAAGTTGAAAGGATAGACTTCAATTATATCATTTCGTGAAGGTTAAAAAGGTTCTTGGAAATGACTGATGCAAATCCTGGAAACCCGGTTAAAACAACTGGATACCAGATGGCAAAGGAAAGTGGTTTACTGTAAAGTGTTGCAGAGTAGGATCTCATTTACAAGAAGCAATTACACAAACAGCCCTGAGTATCCAAGATCCCATAAAAGGATGGCTGGGGTAGGAGCACATTATCAGTTATATATGTATGATTTGCACCCTTACACAGAAAGCGTCAATGTTGCAGGGGGTCTCTTTACCTCTTGCCCATCACTCTTTATGACACTCAGCCTGGACTGGTGTGCCAATAGGCAAAGAGACTCACCTCTGGGTAGAAACCCTTTCCCTTTATCAAGCACTCAGCTGCCTCAGGAGAGTTTCCTAATAAGAGAAAATGAACAACAAGAGGAAAGTAGGCAGCTGTCATTATCCATGGTGAATCCCGGGGAACTTTGTTTTTGCCTCAGGTCAAGGGGAAAGGAGAGCTTTCCTTTATAATCTGGAATAATGGCTCTTTACCCTCAGTCTCTCTTTAATCGGAGAGTGAGCATAATGCACGTCACCACTTGTGTTCACATATAGCTGTATCCTTGCATACATGGAGATGCAGTCAGTACATGTGCAAAGGCAGGTTATAAAACTATAGGTAATTGTGCAGTGTTTTGCTATTTCTTGCATTCCTGGCTGGTCTGGGCTGACCTGGCTGCCCTAATCAGCACAGAGCCTCCTGTGCCCTTTCAATTGCCCTGAGCCAGAGTCTCCCTCTGAGTATCATAACCTCCCTCAAGATCAATTAATACTCTGTCTTACCCCACTTGGCCCAGATTGGCAAGCTTTCCCATATGGTAATTCACTTGACTGCAATCTCTTCTGGGGAGAGACTAGGTGTCCACATAGCACAGTCCTGTTGCAGATGAGAACATATATCTTCATGGAGGCTTTCTATAAATCCATACATATCTCAGGTGTTACTCTTTACCAGAACCTTCCTTTGGAGTCAATACAACTAGACAGAAATGTAAGTAGCACCTTGCCAAAGCAGTGAGAGAAATATTTTTGTGCAAATGGGCATTTCCAGGGCCCTGAAGTCACAGTATCCAGCCTCACGGCATAGAGTATGTAAGCCTGTGAGCCTTCATCTTGGAGAAAGCAAGATGGGAAACCAGCCCACCATGATGACTTTTACCCTATGAGCTCCCACAGATGGGTTCAATGGAGGGAGCTTCCAGAGCCCTCAAGACACACTGAAATGGACCAGGCATGTCAGAGCCAGATGGAATGTGCCTCTAAAAAGCATCTGATCCCCAAATGTCCATCAATTGATGAATGGATTAACAAAATGTGGTTGTTCAAGTTTGCTAGAGCTATCATAACAAAATTCCATAAGCTCAGTGACTTAAACAACAGAAATTTATTTTCTCATAGTTCTGGAGGCCAGGAGTCCAAGACCAAGGTGGCGGCAGGTTTAATTTTTTTCTGAGGCCTTTCTCCTTGGCTTGCGGATGTCCACCTTCTCCCTGTGTCCCCGTGTGGTCTTTCTTCTGTGCATGCATATGTCTGTGTCCAAATTTCCTCTTCTTACCATTCATATTGGATTAAGGCTCAACATAAAGAGCTCCTTTTAACTCAATTATCTCCTTAAAGACCTTAAATCCAGACACAACTATATTCTGAAGTATCAGGGAGTTAGAACTTCAATACATGAATTTTGGGGGAGACAACCAGTCCATAACAGGATATACCTATGCACAGGAATATTATTTGAAAATAAAAGGAAATGGGATACTGACACATGCACATGGATGATCTTGAAAACATTATGTCAGGTAAAAGAAGCTAGTCACAGAAGACCACACATTGTATGATTCCATTTACATGAAATGTCCAAAGTAGGCAGATCTATAGAGACAGAAAATATATTTCAAACAGTTTTCAGGGGCCGAGGGGAGGAGAGAATGGAACGTGACTGCTAACAGGTATGGGGTTTCTTTCTGCAATAAAAATACTTTGGAATTATATAGTTGAGATGGTTGCACAACTTTGAATATATCTTAAAAACCACTGAACAGGATACTTTAATAGAGTGAGTTTATGTTAGGTGAATCATATCTCAGTGGATCAAAACAAAATGTAATGGTTTTGCTTTGCCAATTTGTGGGCTGTCACAGCAAAATATTGTGTCTAGTAAGTTTCACAAACAACTTCCTAACACGTTTATGACAGATTTCACTCTCGAATTAAAGTCGATTTAAATGAATACCTTTTCCTGAGCATAAGCCACATCCTTCTGGCTGGTATTACAAAGCTAGATTCGAATTCCTGCTTTTCACTTAGTGGAGTGGGGAGAGTAGACAAACATCAGAGAGCACCAGTCTGAAGCCAGTCACAGTTTACTTAAGCTCCTATGACCTATCGAACTCGGGACAGGTCACCCCATTTGTCAGAGCCTGTGTGATCCTCTTAGCTCTCTCTGTCCTCTTCCATGCTCTCTGAATCTCACATTTTTAGAAATTCATTCTCTTCTTCCTTATTTTCCTCCTCTTCCATGAGGCAATTGTCTGAGCCCACTGCATCTGCTAGTGTAGTCATTCCTGATGACCTGCCTCTCCGCGCTGCCTTGTGCATGTCTCCATGACTGAAAAGTTGTTCCTTATCTCTTCAGTCTGAGATCTGTTCACCCATTCTTCATCCAAATGATATTTGTCGGTTTTCATGTGTGTGTGTGTGTGTGTGTGTGTGCACGCACATTATACACACAGATACACACTCATAAGCCTAACTGAAGTGATCATGGCTCGTGGGATATATCTACCCAACAATATCCACCAAATGTGACTGGACTATCTGTTTATGCATTTGCTTCAGACTTGATCAATGAGTGTGGTTTCTACACCTTGCTCATCTCCACACAGTTGGTGCTTAACATGGTGCCTGGAGTATGACAGGTGCTCAGGGAATTTCTACAAGTCTGTTGAATGAATAAATGACATCACCATGTACCACTCCGTGTTTATGATGTTTTAAGTGTATGGGAGTTTTGTCTCTGTGGGACCCATAGTAATTCAATGGCTGTAATTTCTTTTTTTTAAAATGGGTTTTATTTATCTATTTGAGAGAGAGAGGGGAGAGAGAGAAAGAGAGAGAGAGCACAAGCAAGGTGGGGGGGCAGACAGAGAGGGAGAAGCAGTCTGCCTGCTGAGCAGACTGCCTGCCCAACACTGGGCTCAATTCCAGGACACTGGGACCATGATCTGACCCCAAGGCAGACGTTTAATCAACTGAGCCACCCAAACGCCACAATGTCCTTCTTTACACAATTATCCAATGTAATTCCTTATTTGTCAATCTTTAAGTATATGAATGAAAAAATAAGTTATTTGCTTAAATCAGGAAAAATCTGCTTATAATAAGACCACTAAGTTCACAACCTGGAACTTAAAGTTTAGGGTCCTAAATCGTAACAGTTGATGTTTTGGATCAGATTATTCTGTTGGTAGGGTTCTCCTGTGAGTTTGTAGGATGGTTAGCAAAATTCTTGCCCTGCACCCACTAGATGCCAATAACACCTCCCCCCACCAGCTGTGAAAGCAAAAATTGTCTTCAAACATTGACAAAAGTTCCCTGGGAAACAAGTTGTCCTTGGTTGAGAACCAGTTATAGAATTGTATAAAAGAACCTTTCCAGATATTGTTTTCCTATACCTATATAAAGTTATTTTTAACTTAAAAAGTTCTAGTTTAAAAAACTCTTAACGAACCTCCTATTTAATCAGTCAACTGAAATAATAAGCATATAATCCTCTAAATTGGCTACTTTCTATGGTCTAGGAACACAACCCACCCTTCCTCATGTTCAACCATTTATACATTATCTAGGCTCAAGACCACTTACAATTCATTTTCAGATCAGAAGAATAACTATCAGTGCCATACAGCCCCCCTCCCCACCACACACACACAATCTGCTATCACAAAGGTGAATAATTAGACCACTTCCTTTTTCCTACTGTAGCAAAACACCTGGAACTTCTTCTCTCTCTGGCCCTCCTGTCCTTCCAGGCACAGGGCAATCCCACTTTCCTACAACTTCCATTTGGCTGGACTCACATGGCTAGTTCTGCTCAGTGGGTTATCAGCAGAGTGCTAGGTCTCTCTGCTGGCCTTGCTGGGGTAGCTGTGAGAAAAGTCTTGGGTTGACATGGTCAAATCCCAGGAGAGAGGCAGTCTGGACTGCCAGGTGGCTACCTGGAGGACAGTTGTTTTGAGGAGTTCCCAAAGCCATGATGCACTTGGCTTGAGTAAGACATAAATCTCTGATGTGAATCTACCAAGCTTGGGGGCATGTTAGTTACGGCAGCATCACCTTGCTTGTACCTGTGCTGCACTAGACACTAGCTGGAGCATCCACTAAGGAATGGGGTCCAGATTTGCATCTGAGTCCTCTGGAACCTCTTCTGGACACTTCTGGCAAAAGAGCAAATCACAGACTACAGCATCAGTCTGCCCAACTGAGAAAGAAAAGAACAAATCAAATTATATTTCTCATTCAATTTTGCTTAAATCATATGAACAATCAGTCATGGGCACCAAATAATGCCATTACAAATATCTTTACTAATGAAAGTGCATCACACTGGACAGGCAAAATGTATTTTTGCTTCTTTAAGTGTTGAAGGCAAACCTGATGAATTCAGGGGGCCTTTTGGAGCGGTTTTCTCATCCCTAAATATGTCTTATCTATACTTTTGGCCTCTAGCAATTCACATTCCATATAAGTCACTCAAAAATAGCTTCCAATACCAATGGAAGGCATGACCTTGGGCTGACAATTTATTTAGGTACCAGCAAGGCCTGGCCATTCTGTGTCTCTTAAGCCACTCTGCACTGATTCCGGTCAATAGCCTGTTTTAAGAAAAGCGTAGGCCAGATTTAAAAAAAAAAAAAGAAAAGAAAATCTGCCTTCCCTTGAGTAAACATGGTAACCTGACAGCTCCACTGGGTAAATAATGCACTTTTAAAAAGCCTTTCCAAATAGGTCCTTATCCAGCAAGCTGCTTTTATAAGCTACCACTGTTCTTAATATCCTCTTATTCAAAACTCCTTAAAAAATGTCATGCCTTGAAAATGGTAGACATCCTACTGGATCTGTGTTTGCTGGACTTTTTTTTTTCTTTATAAAGAAATGTATTTTTTCCCTTTGGTTAGGGAAAAAGTCTTTCTTGAAATACGATCCTCTCAGATAAATAATGGCAATAAAAGTAAATGGAAAGTGGGAAAGAACATGGTTTCTTAGTGCAGTGTGCAGCACTTTCTAATTGGAAAATGCTAAAAGGGAGTTTTCCTTGGAGGCCTCCCATCTGACTCCAGACCAAACAAAACAGTGATTTGCTTATGAGCATTGAGGTCTCTGTTTTCCTTGTTAAAGGAGAGGCTAAGAATGGAAGAAAAGTACTAAGTCATAAAAGTATATTATGGCAATGATTTTAGCGGGTATTTCGCACAGTTTGGCAAATGCAGAAATTATAGAACATGGTGAGCAGAGAAGACCTTTGAGGTCATCTGGTCAACCCCAGGAGGGAGCTGACATTGTCATTCTGAAGAGTGTTGATGAAGAACCCAGCACACTTTTTATTCTCACTAGCATAGTGCGTCTGCTTATGTTGAAGTATTCCACTTTTTCACCCAAAAGAAAATCTCTAAATTAGCTGAGTTCTGGTATTCCATAGGGCATTTATTCACCTGTCATTGAGTGGGTGTTTGGTGTGCTAATGGCTTTGAAACCACAGCTTTTGTAGTTCAGGACCTCCCGGGTCCTGAGGTCCTGTCACCTAATCAGTTGTCATAAATGGATATCGTCAGTCTTTTTAAAGGTCTCTTTACTTCCTTAATTAAAAATAGGAAGTCTGTAGTACTAGCGTAATTAGTATTAAAATACTGTAGAGCAGATGGAACAGTGTGTGGTGCCTGTGATTCGACAACATAATCATTGTTTCTGCCTCCATTCTCTCTCCTCATTCTCATTTGCATTTCCTTGTTACTTGTGCCTTTTAAATTCAGATTTTTATTCGTATATAATACACCTTCAGATAAGTGTATACAGAATAAATATAGCTTGATGAGTTTTCCAAGCAGAACCCATTTGTGTATCCAGCACGGAGCTCCAGAGGAGAGTGCACTGATACCCAAAAAGCTAATGTGGGAAGCTGCCACCATGCATTCTAACATCATAGGTGGATTATGCTTGTTTTCTTTCTTTCTTTCTTTCTTTTTTATTTGATAGAAATGGAATCTTCTGATATATAACTTTTGTTTCTGGCTTCTTTCACTTAAGCTCCTGTCAGATTTATCTGTTGCAACATATTTATTCTTTCCATTTTATTTTTTTTTAGGTTTTTGAGATTTATATTTACTTTAAAGAGAGGGAGAGTGTGAGTATGGGGAGGGGCAGAGAGAGAGGAGAAAGGATCTCAAGCAGACCCCCCACTGAGTGTGGAGCCCAACGTGGGGATCGATCTTGTGATCCTGAGATCATGACCTGAGCTGAAATCAAGAGTCAGCTGCTTAACTGACTGAATCACCCAGGTGCCCCTGATCTTTCCATTTTAAAAACCTATCCCCAGTGTCCAGCCTAGGTACATTTACTTCCATCTTTTCAGCTGATATTCCTTCTCTTCTCACGTGTGTGTTACAGTTCACTGCCGTCTTCTGGCTTCTTCCCTTTGTCAGGCCAGGCATGCTGATCTGACTAGAGCAGCAAAGGCACTGCACTCTGCCCCTGGGATGTGCAGGCTGATGCCTGTCTTTCTGGACCCACTCAGTGAATACAGCTGGTGTTGACCACGCATGCAGGTGAAGTTTAATACAATCAAACAACCAGTCCCAAGTGCTTTCACTAAAAAGAGCAGTGAGCACCTGGGATCGTAAATTTTATCTGTCAACTGGGCTAGGCCATGGTACCCAGATACTTGATCAAACACTATTCATCCAATCGGCTGAAGTCCTTAATAGAGCAAAAACTGACCTTCCTGAGCAAGAGGGAATCCTGCCAAAAATAGATGGCATCTGGACTTGAACTCCAACTCTTCCCTGGGTCCCTAGCCTGCCAGTCCACCCTGCAGGTTTTGGACTTGCTAGCTCCCATAATCATGTGAGCCAATTCCTTAAAATTAATCTCTTTCTTTCTCTATATATCTATG
>ML109753.1:15523-34560 GCA_003697995.1 Taxidea taxus jeffersonii | reverse complement strand
TAAGATGCAAAATCAGAGTCCAACATACCTTGTCATCACCTGACACAGTGATAGCACCATTGTACGATGGCTCGTTTGGGCCACTTCTAGTTCCAAAGGCATCCACTTCCAAAGCTATGTTCTGTTGCCTCAGTGAATGTATAAAGTTATCGATACTTGACCCTACCATGAAGGTAAAAATCAAAAGAAGCAAGAGGGAAGTAAAACAACAGGTAAGTAATATGAAAAAAAAAAAAAACTCACTAAACTAAACTAAGTGATGTCACCCAAATCATACCATAATAAAGATAGTCTAAGGATTTCCTTAGAAAGGCAGAATTGGGGCGCCTGAGTGGCTCAGTGGGTTAAGCCGCTGCCTTCAGCTCAGGTCATGATCTCAGGGTCCTGGGATCAAGTCCCACATCGGGCTCTCTGCTCAGCAGAGGGCCTGCTTACCTCTCTCTCTCTGCCTGCTTGTGACCTCTGTCTGTCAAATAAATAAATAAAATCTTTATGATTAAAAAAAAAGAAGAAGGAAAGGCAGGATTGATGCTGTGATATCAAAATCCTAATTACAAGATTCTGATATCAAAGATAGGACAAGATGACTTGCCTTAGAGCCTAGCCACTTGCATATAATTTCTGTTAGTGTAAAAATACTATTTTAACATTAACATTATAATCCTTAAAGATATTAATCTTCTATTTTCTTAGAAATTAGGAACAGATTTTTTTTCCAGCCCTCAAGAATGCATAGAACTTAAAAAATGTTGTGGAAAGACCTCAACGATCAGTCAATGATTTTATCTTACTAAATCCCCTTTTGTTGCTCGGTACAATCAACTTCAGGATTTTAGTGACCTTGCAGGATGTGTTTCTAAAATAAACTCCCCAACCTTGAATTTTTCATTTTTTAAATGAATTTCCTATGTGGCCTCATAGGTGATCTAAAACATGCAGAATTTTTTCTACCCCATCATGGTTTATGTTGTCTGGGGAATCTCTCAAGAAGAACAAAGCTGGAAAATTACATTTTGCTTCATGTTTACCTGTTTTATTGATGACCAGTAAGTGGGTCAGAGGAGCTTGTGGTGGTTGTCCTGGTGAGAGGAAGTACATATCAGGAGTCAGTCCCCAAGAATAACTTTTTTGATATATCTCATAGAATAGATGCTCTAAAAGCTGAGGGCAAAAGCTGATGCCAAGAAGCAATAATCTACATGGAGGAAAATGTAAAAGAAAAAAAAATTCATCTATAGCAACATTTATAGATTTTTAAGTTTGAGTAGATAATGGATATTAAAATAGAAATAAATTCTAAACACTAAGCAAATATAGGAATCATGCTTCTCCCCACCCCCACCCCTTGTTTCTTTTTTCCAAAATGAAATGGTTCTTACGTATCTATGCTTGGTCTTTCTATCTCTCTAATAGCTCTCCCCCACTCCCCCGCCCTGCCCATTTTGGACATGTCACACAAGTTCATGAGGTTGGCTGGGTAAGACTCAAATCTCTCTCCAATTCCCATTTCTTTCCTCTTTTTCCATCTTGCATTTCTTCCTTTTTCTAGACCAGTGCACACTGGCATGCCACCAACACTCAGACGTACTACACTCAAATTTTTTCCCTTCCTGTTTCCAAGTATAAATTACAACATTTTCTCATTTATTCAAGTTCCAAGGGCCATTTCCCACTAATCTCTCTCCTTTAAGTCCCTTTTCCGAATAGCTGAAAATTTCTATCCTATCAGCATTATTAGGTGCCTAAAAACCTATTCTCTTCCACTTTTTAAGTTTGGACCTTAATTATCTCTCTCCTGACCTCTTTCAATATTGTCCTCAATGACCATTTTCCCAGTCTCTAGAGTCTACTATTTCCAAGCCATTTTTGCACTGTTGCCCAATTAAATGCAATCTGGCAATCTGTTTGTTTTTGTTGTTGTTGTTGTTTTAGAGAGAGAGAGTGAGTGAGCAAAAGTGAGGGGAGGGACAGAGGAAGAGAGAGAGAAATCCCCAAGCAGAATCCCTTCTGAGGGCAGTGTCTAACACAGGGCTGAATCTCATGACCTTGAGATCACGACCTGAGCTGAAATCCGGAGTTGGATGCCCAGCTGGCTGAGCCACCCAGAGCCACCGCCCCCCCCCGCCCCGCCAGCCATCTGTGCTAATTATGTCAATCATCTTTGCATAAAATAAATTTTCAATACTTCCTTTCTAGTCACAATGCCCAAATTCTTCAGCTGTATGTAATACATTATCAAAATTATTTTTTAGGGGTGCCTGGGTGCCTCAGTGGGTTAAGCCTCTGCCTTTGGCTCAGGTCATGATCTCAGGGTCCTGGGATCGAGCCCCACATCAGGCTCCCTGCTCAGTGGGGAGCCTGCTTCCCCTCCCCCACCCCCCCCACCTTCCTCTCTGCCTACTTGTGATCTCTGTCAAATAAATACATTTAAAAAATCTTTAAAAAAACTGTTTTTTACTTTTCTGTATACTTTATGTTGTAATCAGCTCAAATTGATAACAGCTCTTCTGACTTTTCACCCACCTCCAAACTCAGTATTGCCTCCTTTGCCTGAATTTCCATCCTCCTTTCTTTCCTTGGTTAACTGTTACATTTTCCTACACCAGACTCCATTTCTCATAAAAAAAATCATAAAATGATTTTTCTGATGCCCATACTGGAACCTAATCTTTCTCATACTAAATGTTCTGGTCGACGATATTGTCTAATTTTATGCTATGGTTTTTAGCATACTTCTAATCACCTTCACGAGCCAAATCTCATGTCTGATTTATTTTGGTAAGTGTTACAGATATTTAACATAGAGTGTTAGGCAGAAGTGCTAACAAGTATTTTTTAATGAATGACTCCTGGCTGGAGATCAGGGTTTTTGCAAGGAGGTATTGCTTCATGAAGAGCCCAAAGCTATAGGGAAATGTGTGAACCATAAAGCAGGTTCCCAAGGATGGATGGCTCAGATACAGCCTGGCACAGAGCTGTTTGGGCAAAGAGGAAGTTCTGGGGATGGGACCCGAGTGCTAATTTCCATGCTTCAGAAAAACAATTTCAACCCTTGGGTAAGAGCAGATTCTGCGTGGAATTAAAAGAAAAAGCCCAAACTTTATCAGGTTTAGTTATATACCCACCCAAGCAATTAGAAATTATTTTCTCTGTTAAAAAAAATGACCACATGCAATTGCTGTACTTTATCTCAGAGGTGTGGTTGTTTTTTCCCCTTGAATTTATTTCGAGAGCACTGACCCAATGTATCTGAAACACCTGGGTACTCACATGGTCAACAGGGTTTTTTTTTCATTCTTTAACTTGAGGAAGCGAACTTTTGCTACTGCACAGAGCTGTTGTCTCCAGAGAGCCATGCCACGGATGGATTTCTTTGTTTCCTTAAAGGAAGACAAAACTTGTTCCAGCTCAACAAGGCTTCTTGTGTCTTTTGTCCTATTACTTTGCAACTCTCCCCAAATTCCAGCATCTATAAAACATAAAATCGATAATTTATAAGGTGTCATTTTAGATGCATATTACTTAGATTTTTCGATGACTATCTTTCCACCAAGTGGCGTTAGAAAAGAGAATGTTGGGCAAGGAGATGCTAATAAATGAATTCATGGCATTATGAGAGTAACTACTAAAGGAAACAAAGCAAAAAAAAAAAAAGCGTAATACAAGAAGAAAAACTAATGACATAATAAAAGAAATCTTGTTTTTTCTTTTTAAAAAGGTTTGGGTCTATAGCCTTAAGGACTTAATTCATTCTAGGGAAATCAATGAAAAGAAACCCATATTTAGCTTAGAAAAATATACTCATTGCAAAAGATAAACTATCAGTATTTCTGACTAAGGTAGAAAGGTCAGTATATATAAAACCCTCCCTATCCCCTTAAAATTGGTATATTTTAAAGATATAAGGATATAAAACTGGTAGAGACAATATTTTTTTCATGTAGCCATTTCTTGAAAACAAGAAAAAGGTTACTTCTTTTGGAAGACAAGCCTAAAGAAACTGATCAGCTCTAGACTTTCAGAAAGCTCTAATATATGTATATTAAAAGTTAAGCATAACCACAAGTACGTAACTTCAAAAGTGGGTAAAAGAGAGAAAGAGGTAAAAACCCACTCAACCAATAAAAAATAGAAAATGGAAAAAAAAAGAACATAGTGAAGAGGAAACAAAGTAGGATGATAGTAAACCAAAAACAAGGAATTCTCTTAGATCAACTAGAGAAGACTTTCCAAGGAATGGCAATTATACTGACAGCAAATCTTCTCATAACAACAATGGAATCCTGAAGACATTGGGACAATATCCTCAAAATGTTACAAGAAAGGTTAACTGTCAACATACAATTCTAATTTCCTTCTCTCTATAGCACTTACATATTTATTGTCTACTCCATGAGGACCTAATCTTGTGCACTGCCATATCCCACACCCTTAGTAAAATGCATAGTACAAAATAAGGAAGTTAAGAAGGGGACCAATGCTGGGAGAAAAGGGAAGAAAGAAACAGAAACACATCTCTTCTCTGCTCTAAGAATTCCCAAGACCAGATTGAATCAGAGCACCTCCAAAAACATATAACCTCATCATTCAAAGTATATTTTCAAGACAGAATATTCTACAGAAAGATAAAATTGAAGTTTCTTCTTCTTCTTCTTCTTTTTTTTTTACCTGATTCATCAATAGCTGATTTTCCTTCTAATTTCAAGAACACTTCATTCAAAGTTGTCATAGAAACGCCATAATTCTCAATGCCCTGGTTAGAACATCTATCAAGGTCCCTGTAAAGATCTAAAAGTAGTCACAAAAATGCATTAGAAGAATATAATTTGTAGTGATATTAAGTAACTATATTTTTCAACAATAGATAACATGTGATAGCCCAAAAACATTCATAAGAAACAAAGCTATAATAAAGACATTCCCTTATTTCTAAAATAACCTATACAGTGTGTTTCCATGTCTTGAGTATAAAATTGTAATCTATGTTTCATTCTTGGAAAGCTACATATGCTGAGTTCTTTAAGAAATATTATGTTTTATTTATTCTGTTTTAAAAAATTAATTCTGTTTGATAATGGGGAATGTATTAAATGAACTGAATGCTTGTGGTCTCCCATAAATCCCCATAAATCTGTATGTTGAAACCCTACCCTCCGGTGTGATGGTTTTAGGAGGTGGGGGCTTTGGGAGATAATTAGGATTAGATAAGGTCCTGAGGATGGAGCTTTGATTAATGGGATTAATACCTTTGAAAGAGTCACAAAAACTGGCTTCCTCTCCCTGCTTCCTGCCATATGGGAAGACCAGGAGAAGTCTGCACTCTGCAACCCCAAAGGGTATCTCATGAGAACCCGAAGGTGCTGGAACCCAGGTCTTGGACTTTCCAGCATACAGAACCATCAAAAAATCAATGTCTACTCTTTGTAAGCTTCCCCCCTCCCCAGTCTACAGTATGTGCTATAGCACCCACGAATGACTAAGGTAGGAAATATTAAATTCTAAAACCCCATTCATTCAGGAATATTATTCCAAAAACAGAAAAGAATGCTCGTAGGAATAACTGGTAGGCAGAAGAATAACAAATGCAAAAGAATTAATTTTTATAGAAATAATTAGGTGCTTCACAATCTTCCCTATTTTGGAGAAATATGTAACTTAAAGGAAAGAACAACGTATGTATGTAACTTTGCATTTACTCTCTCTTTTCCAGCTTCTGACCATGGTATGAAGATTACACAAGAGCCTTCAAAGAAGGTAGGTCTTGAGAGACAAAACATAAGAGACTCTTAACTATAGGAAACACACTGAGGATTCCTGGGCAGGGGGGGTGGGGTAACTGGGTGATGGGCATTAAGGAGGACAAGTGATGTGATGAACACCGGGGTGTTATATAAGAATGATGAATCACTGAACTCTACTTCTGAAACTAATAATACACTATATGTTAATTAATTGAATTTAAATAAAAAAATAAAAGGGACATCATGCTGCAAAAATATTTTTAAAAAGAAGGTATATCTTTATAGGGATTAGTAGGCCATTTTGAGGGTTGTTTCTGTTTTTTGTTTTCTTAAAGGTACTGGAAATAATTTGGGGGCAGTTCCAGAAGATTTGGAGTAGAATAAAGGATGAACTAATTCAAATATTGGGAGAAATTAAAAGTATCTATCTTAAAGGTGTGTTAGGTAAATAAAAATACAGAAGTAGTCATGATTTCTAATGAGTTCTAAGTGTTGGTTCTTTTTCGGTCTTTTTTTAAATTGTTCATTCCCCTTTGAAATGCATTTAACAAATAATCAGGTAACACTTTGCTTTGTGGGGTTCATAAAGATTTCTGTTTCCATACGTATATGTATATCAAAGACATGGTGTATACATCTAGGACTACAGTTACTTCACTGATTCTAAGATAAATACGTTTCATCATCTTTTACCATATTTGAAATGAGCATGTATCCCAAATGTTGGTATGTCATTGTAAATGGTGGCACCATTTCTTTCTGTTTCACATCTTACGGCTGAGGCTGTCTTAGACTTGAAGAAATACTATAACTTCTATGTCAGATATGATTCCAGGTGCTGTGCTTATTTTTAATATTTTAATAATATATTTAAATATATTATATCATTTAATCCTCATGAAAATCCTATAAAGTTAGTACTATCATTATCCCTTTGTTACAAATAGGGAAACTAAAGCACAGAAAAGTAATATAATTTATCCAGGATAATGGAGCTCTTAACAGCCTTGCTGGGATTTGAACCTACCCAATCTGGCTCTATTATCCCAGCTTTCAACGACTGCACGCTACTGTCTAGCGCTGTATTTCCTTATGAACCATGATTATGGCAGGATTATTCATTCAAGCAGATAGCCATGGAGGCATTAGCATCCATTAAAAGCTGGCAGTTCCTTGAACTCAAAGTAAACACATTTTATGGTCATACTTTTTTTTTCTTTAATGCAATCTACCTCAAAATTCTTGGCAAATGAAAGCATATTGAGAGACCAGCTAGAAAAATGGGAATGGCACTGAGCCTCCAGGCTTCTGTATTTGCAGCAAACTTGTGAGTTTAGAATGTCTGGCAACATATGGTTTGATTGTAATTACTATTCGGTTACTTAGATTATAATATTATGTCATGGTGTTTATAATAAAACCATCTACATGTGGTGGTGTACGATTCCCTTAGCTCCCATTTAGTGCCCCAGGCTGTTTTCACAGACCCCTCCTTGCCCGGACCAGGCTCTCTCATTCATTCCTGAAACATATGCCCCAGATATTCCTAATCTTAGATTGATGTGGTCCTGTACCTCTTAACTGTCCAGGTTGCCACTTGAAGCATATTTGGCATCTTTTGCCTCAGTTTACTCATAAGTGATTTGGGGATAATATCAGGGGCTGATACGAGCAGTAACTCTGGGGAACATCAAAGGATTACGCACACTGCCATGCACTTAGCAAGCATAAAGATGTCAGCCATCATTCTTAAGGCAACTGTTATTGTTAGTAACATTGTTATAAATCATTCTTGTGGTCTCTATGTTCTGTTACCTGGAAATTTGTTTGTCCTCTCCAAAGGCAAAATATATACAAGCTTTTCTTCACTCTGTGCCCTTAATTTGGCATCAGGGATGTGTTGTTTAACAAGTGATGTTATCCTATCTGGATCACACATTTCATTCAGATGCAAACTGACATTTAAAAAGAGCATGTTAAAGCTATTTTTTATCCAACACCATCTCTACAAACAATTGTAGTATTCATTAATATTTATGAGATTAATATTTATGAGATTATATTATACATTAATATTATATATATAGTAATATATATATAGTAATGGGAGAAGCGAGACATAGTAAATAGTCCAAATATAGTCCAAGCTATATAATCTAGAAGCACTAATGTAAGGGGTAACAACTCAAGTATTATTATTTGGAGGGAAGAGATATTCAGTTAGATGCTGGCTGGAGTGAGGTAGAAATACCTGATTTTCTCTCCATCTATCCAAAAGCTCAGCTTCAATTTCCCTTTTGCAATAAAGTATGGGTTTTACAAAAAATAAGACTTGAACAGGGTGAACACAGACCCAGGAGTAACTTGATAGTCATTAAGATCATGGTCCTAACGTCTCACTGATTCATGTTCCTGAACTCAGGCTTAGTCTTTCAGCATCAATTTTCCATCAAAATCCCAAGCAATGTTCTAATACTCAGCTCTCAAAGAATTTCAAAAGACAGAATAAAATAAAGTACACATGTGATCACACAGAGCCTTGTACCAAGTAAACCCTCCATATATGTTAGCTAATTTTATTATTTTTTTTGGTCCAAAATTTATTCAACTCAAAGATGATCTGTCTTCTTAGTGAAAACATGTAAAGTTCTTCATGAAATCATTGGATTTTAGAAGCACCATTATTAGTCACATCCATCGAAATTTAGTGAGACTATCGAATGATGAAGATATCTCTTTGATCACACAACCTAAAAAATCAATTTTAGATAAAACTATTCTGTGTTTACAAGGCCCCATGTAATACATGTTCCTGGATCCCAAACAAAAAGAATGCAGAACCTTCCCTAGAGGAGCTTGGAACGTAGCAGTAATATAAAGCAGCATATTATGGAAGAACTGAGAGAGGGGGAAGTTAAGTCAGTTAAGCACTTGGCACCTTGTCAAATATTCATTCATTCAGTATTTTTAGCCTTAACTGCAATGTGGGTATCATTACCACTATTATATTAATAAAATTACTGAGGATCAAAGGCAGGTTAATTAATTTGCCTGAGGTAACAATTCAAAATAGTGCTTCTCAGGTTCCAGAAAAGAGGATGCTTGTTAGGGAGAAAATATTCAGAAAAGACCTTTAAGAACGGACAAGATTTGAACTTGGTTAAAATGGGTTGGAGGAGGAAATGTCAAACAGATGTCCTACCCTGAGCAGAGAGAAGACAACTAAATCATGGAACATACTTAGAAAACAGGGAGTGGTTCATTTTAGTTGGAAGGTATTGATTGGATTAGATTGTACCAAGCAATCATGATGGAGTGATAGATTTGATCAGATTAAATCCTCAGTAAATAATGTAGGATATACCTTTAACTTCTGAGGATAAGGTGACTTAAATTATTTTTTAAGAAATACTAATATTTTAGCAGGAAATATAGGGAGACATTCATATCACACCTGTAATCTTGGCCCAAAGATTCTACCACTTTAAATAATGTGAGATTGGTCTATTACTAAAACTCCCTAACCGTCAGAGGCCAACAGTACCATTTTCTTACAGTTATTTGAAGGATTAAATAAATTATATGAGAATTCCACATGTAAATATCCTAGCAAGAACCCAGAGCATAGCCAACATGGAATAAGTGATAGACATTACTTAATAACATAACAATAATAATAATGATATTCATTATTATCAGGAAGAGAAAGAGAAAAGAATGAGGGAGAATATGAAGTCAGGGAGAACAGAGACTTGACATTGTCATGGTGAACCAAAAGGAAGCATTGGAAAAATGATGAGAGAGGGTTGGAATGTCACTAAATTTCTCGTTGCAAACAATGTGTTGTGAAACTATTTTCCAAAAATATTGTTTAAACTTAGCTTAATCATCCTTGTACTCTCCATGTCTACAATCCCACCTGCCCTTCATTCTATCTAAGAAAGAGAGCAGTGTGGTGTCATCCTAACACAGCACTTTTGAAAGGATCTTAATAATTTTGTAGCCTACATACTAACACTGACATATTAATGATTAATAACATACTAATACTGAGATCTCCTGTCTGCAATATGTTCTAACATGTCTCCAACAATACAGGTTGTACCTTAAATGGTAGCCAATGCCCCATTTCTTCTTCAGGAATAGAGAAGAGCCTGCACACTTCAGTCTCCCATTGGATATAAATACCTTCCTGTCTAAGCGGAAAAGAAAAACAGTGCATTGTATTAAGAGGTTATTCTCTCACCGTTTATAAAAGAATAAATCCATTAATAATGTATTTTAGTAGCCTGATCCACTAAAATATTTGCATTCTAATTCTGGTCATGTGTAAGCCAATTTCCTCATTACCCAAAACTAAAATGTTATGTTAGTTTATTCTCTAGTATGTTGAGAGAAATTATCATAAAATGGAAGGATCTGTTTCAAGCCAACTGACATTCCTAATGAATAAAACCTATATATATTTGGGGGCACCTGGGTGGCTCAGTGGGTTAAAGCCGCTGCCTTCAGCTCGGGTCATGATCCCAGGGTCGTGGGATCGAGCCCCATATCGGGCTCTCTGCTCTGCAGACAGCCTGCTTCCTCCTCTCTCTCTGCCTCTCTGCCTACTTGTGATCTCTGTCTGTCAAATAAATAAATAAAATCTTTAAAAAAGAACCATATATATATTTGAAGAATATGCTATATATTTACAACCAATGAGTTCTTTGCAATAAGATCAGAATACATCTGTGGGACAATGTATGTGGAGATGTGGACATTCAAATGGATGACAGCAAGAATCTTCTGTACACACACACACACACACACACACACACACACACACAAACAGTAGCTGTATTGGAACTTACCTACACATATTTCACCCATGTCCTTAATTTCTCAACTAAGATAAAAGAGAAAACCAAGAACCACCATGAAAGGACATGGATAGAACTTGAAGTCCTTAGGCTAAGTGAGATAAATCAGAGAAAGCAAGAGACAAATACTGTATAATCTCACTTAGATATGTAGAATACTTAGAATCTAAATCATATAGAATATATAAAATCTAAAAACAAACAAACAAACAAAAATCACCAGCCAGGATGTCAGCCTCATCCATGAACTGGGTACTGAAGAGAATGACTCTATCAGATTTCCTCTCTTTTAGGAGGTTCCATACATGGTGCCTTGAAAGAGGATCTGACCCAGCAGTTGGCTCATCCAACAGTAAAACCTGCACAGTAGGGAAACATAAAATCATTTTCCCCTTTCAGGTAAGTTGTTTTGTTTTGTTTTGTTTTTAAAGCAATATGGAACTAGAGGGTATTATGCTAAGCAAAATAGGTCGATCAGAGAAAGACAATTATCATATGATCTCTGACGTAAGGAATTTGAGAGGCAGGGTGGAGGCTTTTGGGGGAAAGGGAGGGAAAAATGAAACGAGATGGGACCGGGGAGGGAGACAAACCGTAAGAGACTCTTACTGTCAGGAAACAAACTGAGGGTTACTGGGGTTCCTGGGGGTGAGGGGGAGGGATAGGGTGGCTGAGTTATGGACATTGGGTAGGGTATGTGCTATGGTGAGTGCTGTGAAATATGAGTGCTGATGATTCACAGACCTACACCCCCAGGGTAAATGCATATACGTTGATTAAAAAAAAAACAAAAACCTCCATTCTTGGCAAAAAGAAAAATAATAAAAAAATAAAAAATCAATATATGTTTAAAAGTGTTTGGGAGAAATATCTTACTACTTAATTTTTCATTTGAACAGCTCTTTCACATTTACCATTCGTAAATTCAGTCTGATGGAATACAATAGTTTGACAGTCCTCACTCTTATTCACCAGAAATTTTGGCCTAACTTACCTGAGGGTCTCCTAAAATGGCAATCCCAAAAGTTAGTTTCCTTTTTTGTCCACCGCTTAAATTTTGAGCAAGAATATCTTGAATATTTTCCATCTCCAAGTCCCTTAAAACTTGTTGTATCTAACCAGAAAGAAAGGAAGGAAGGAAGGAAGGAAGGAAGGAAGGAAGGAAGGAAGGAAGGAAGAAAAGAATATTTAGTCCAAAACCCAGCATGTTTGTTTTTAAAGACACAGTCATTTTGCTGTTCATTGCCAAGGGCTTTTTTGCCCTTTTGATGATGAACTGTGTGGCAATACACAAGTACATTTAGAATTTTCTAGATAAACAATTTCACGTTCATGGCTGTGTGGCACCTAATATGTTCCTCTACCTCTTGCTCCACTTCATGTGGCTGAATCCCTTTTATTTTAGCAAAAAGCCTGAGATTTTCTTTCACAGTGAGGAAGCCAAATTGCACATTGGACTGTGGACAGACTCCAGTGAGCTTGCTGATGGCTTCCAAGTCAGCCATTTCTGAAAGGGTGTGATTATAGATGGTGACTGAACCTGGAATCAGAAAGGTTAACAGTTAGCTTCAGGATAACACGCCATGCTTCATTTAAGATATTTTAAAGGGAAAAAACAACAATGAGATACCACCTCACACCAGTCAGAATGGCTAAAATGAACAAGTCAGGAAATGACAGATGCTGGCGAGGATGTGGAGAAAGGGGAACCCTCCTACACTGTTGGTGGGAATGCAAGCTGGTGCAACCACTCTGGAAAACAGCATGGAGGTTCCTCAAAAAATTGAAAATAGAGCTACCTTATGACCCAGCAATTGCACTACTGGGTATTTACCCTAAAGATACAAATGTAGTGATCCAAAGGGGCACGTGTACCCGAATGTTTATAGCAGCAATGTCCACAATAGCCAAGTTATGGAAAGAACCTAGATGTCCATCAACAGATGAATGGATAAAGAAGAGGTGGTATATATATACAATGGAATACTATGCAGCCATCAAAAGAAATGAAATCTTACCATTTGCGACGACATGGATGGAACTAGAGCGTATTATGCTTAGCGAAATAAGTCAACTGGAGAAAGAGAACTACCACATGATCTCCCTGATATGAGGAAGTGGAGATGCAACGGGGGTGGGAGTTAAGGTGGTAGGAAAAGTAAAAATGAAAGAAGATGGGATCGGGAGGGAGACAAACCAAAAGAGACTCTTAATGTCATAAAACAAACTGAGGGGGGTGGGGGGGAGAGGGGTTGGGAGAGGGTGGTGGGGTTACATTATATGTTTAAATAAAGTTTAAAAAAAAGGAAAAAAAAGGGAAAAAACAATGTGTGTCCAACACTAGAGTGTTTCAAACATACTGTGCTTTATGGCATACCTCTTGACTAAAAATGTAATGCTCATAATTCATCTGAACCAGTTAGGCTGCCCATTCATAAAGCTACTTATCTTGAAATATTAAAACCACGAAGACTTTTCTAAATGAGTAGAACATACATCTATTAAAAGAAAACCTTGGAGAAACTTGTAAGACTTGTCTCTGAAGTACCTGGTGTGACTAGCAGTTAATGAAACTACTAACTATTGAAATGAACCAACAAAACTAATTAACTAATAAAAGGCACAGTTAATTTATGGGCCCATGTTCTTGCCTATAATTATCTTCTCACCTGACGTTGGGACGGACAGTCCACTGAGCGTGTTCAACAGGGTTGTCTTCCCAGCTCCACTGTGACCAAGGAGGGCAGTGATCTGGCCTTCGTATATGTCAAATACCAGACCTGGCATTATTGCAAAAAAAAAAAAAAATCCCATTCAGAGCCTACATATTAACTTTACATTTGCCCCCCATTTTTAAAAAATTTTATTGTTTTATTTAGAGTGAGAGCACAGTGGGGGAGGGGCAGAAGGAGAAGAGAGAAAATCTCAAGCAGACCCATGCAGTGTGTGGTGCCTGATATGAGGCTCAGTCTCACGACCCTGAGCTGAAGACCTGAGCCAAAATCAAGAGTCCGACGCTTCACCATGAGCCATGCAGGTGCCCCCACATTCTCCAAAGTTTTTATAGTTTCTTATATCATGTGTATATTTGGCTAGCAATATTCAAAACAAAATCCATCCCTAAATCCTTCTTCTTAAATTGGCATCTTCCATAATACACACTTTATAGCTATAGCATTGTGATGATATGTTCTTATGTGATTAACGATTTTTAGGATGAGAGCAGTTTTGTCATTAAAAATGGGCTGACGATAATGAAGTTCATTTACTAGGATTAGGGAGTGTGATGAGCTGAAAATATAGAACCTCATGATGCAGTCATACAACTTTCAGACCCAAAAGGTATCCATGGCACACCCTGACTTTCTAAAATTGTTCTATGGTTTTACGTTTACTCAGAAGGAAACACAATATGCTCAAATGAAGGAGAATTGTGGTGTCTGTAGTATCTGCTCTTTATGCCCACAAGGACAGGACAACCGTGAGGCATAGTCACCAAATCGAACAACCATATTAAATATAATGTTACCTTTCAAGGCTTCTGCTTTTTCATGCTTTCCTTTTCTATATTCTTTCTTAAGATTCCTTATTCTGAAAAGGGGAAAAAATGTGTTAAGGACATCGTGGAAGTAGACAGAGGATTGAGAAATCAAGTCTTTGGGGTTGCGAGAAAATTCTAGGGGTCTCTTTCCTTCACGTGACCCTTGGTGACAGGAACTTTCCTCAGGAGACAATGGCAAATTGAATGAGGAACAAATGTTGAGCAAAGACCCAGGGAAGTTAGGGATTTCTAGTTTTTTGGAAATAAAGAAATCAGCATTGAATAAAACACATCCATACTTCAAATGGAAAATATGCATGGCATGAGTACCCTAACTTGAGTTTCTTCCCATCTCTCTGGATGCTTGTCTCCCCTTTTCTGCATCACCTGCCCCTCCCTTCTCCCCTTCTTCATTGGGAAGCAAAGAGGAGAGAGACGGAGTAAATTAGAGAGAAAAGGAGATAAGAATGGAATTAGGAGAAAAGAATGATAAGGAATACGATGACAGTGTCTTTCATAAAGAGAGCAGTCACAGAAAGGGAGCACAGCATCAAGAAGAGGGAAAAAAGAAAATGAGAGAAATGGAAATATGAAGATTATTTATTCCTTGATGTTTGTTGTTCTGCAATAATATACTTGTAAATATAAATACTGACAATGTAGGAAAACAGAGTGCTTTTAACAATAATTGTGGTCTTTCATGATTGGAGTGGCCTGGCTATAGGTGGGTACAAAGAGGTACCCAGGAAATTTTTGTCACATCTGTGTTTTGCCAGATAGACCTCAGGTCCCTGGCCTGTTCTCCATTTGCACATTCGTGTAATTTATTTATTACCTGATGGCTTCTTTCCCATGGAATTCTGGAGACACTGGTTCAAAAGAGTCATTGGATGAGGAATTTGAATCTATTTCATTCTCAAGGGCCACATGATCGGCCCTTTGGTGTTGAAACCAAAAAGAGGATTTCAGGAAAAACCAAGGAGAATGTCGATGTCCATATTCAGCTATATCAACAGGAGGCAATCGAGCTTTGGATTAGTCACTTCTTTAAGGATCATTGATCACAAAACAGCTTGCAAGGCAGCTGCTTTGGGAAGCATTAAGATCCAGTACCAAGCACTAGCTTTCTTCATCTAACGATAAAATAAGCACTAATAGTATAATTATCCTTCATCCCTTGCAAGTGTCTCTTTAAAAAGAAGCAATTCAAAATATTGTGGTAGAATGAGATCTTAGAAAGCAATTGTATAAAATGAAATGCAGAATACCACTGGGCTCATTTTAGAAATTTTGAAAAAAATGCCTGATCATTTATATTTGGTATGTTGTAGACAGTTATTTTAAAGAAATGCACTGAATGAAATTGTACTGAAACACAATTAGGTTAGTACTTACTGGGCAAAACTTTGTCAAAATATAATGTCAAAGCCAAATACAGAAGAGCATCAAAAACCAACATGAAAAGAGTAGCTATTATTAGGTATGGGTTGTCGGAAGAATCCAAATGGATGTTAGAATTCACATCATAGTCCAAATGTATAAGCTGGAAAAAAGATACATACGTTGAATTTTAGAAGGATAAATGGAGTATAAAGAATTATTATTGTCTTATTTTTGCTGAACACTGAGATTGAAAAAAAAACACAACAAACCACGGTTCCTGTCTTCCCAGAGCTCTAATCTATTGAAAGACATGGTGGTGAATCCATATAACTACAAAGCAATTTGGGAAGATAGTGGAGGTAGGTACTGAAGGCCTAGAGACCCATCGGCAGAAGTAAGCAAATACTCTGGGAAGTGAAAACTCAAAGGAGGGGCTGCCTAGGGATTTCATCAGGTATAGGATGGGGGCAAAGGGGATATTCTAGAAAGGGGACACTATTTGAAAGTAAAAACATGAAAGGCTAGAAGTACTTCAATGGTTGGGCAGAAGACACAATACTAATTTCTTATTTTAGTGCGTTACAATGAGTTTATATGTAATGTAACCTTTCATGTAGCATTTTTATGGCTATGATATCACACCTAGAATTAAGTTTTCCAAGAAGAGGTTCAGTTTCATGTACAATTGGCCAATTAAAAATAAAAATTTATTTCTATTGGATTCCTGGATTTCAAATACTTGTGATAGTATTAAGGATCATGTTCCCTGTGCATTAAACAAGTTAAATGTTCATTGGGAAAACTCATTGAAAGTAAAAGCAGAACCATGTCGAAAATGGAGTATCAACCTACAGTTAATGACTTAAAGCCAGTTATGCTGGGAGAGAAAAATAAAAACCTCCCCAATACCTTAGATGTGTATCTTTACAAAAGTGGATAGGAATTTTGATGCTTAGAACATAGAAGATGAATTCCTCAGAGAGAATTATTTAATGTTCTGTAAAAAAATGAAATAATTATATTAACTCTTACCTGGGCCATTCCAGCAGTGAAAGCAAAAGGGCTAAGAAGACATAAGGTCCATTCCAAAAATGCAGGAAGATGTCTGTACAATGCAGTGAATCCCAGACTCCCCCAAAAGACAGTAAGGAGAAAGACAACCAACCCAGTAAGGAAAGGTTTCTTTATCAACACGCTCATCAGGAAAGCTAAAGTTATCTGAGAGGAGAGAAAAACTTCAGGTAGTATATAAATCTCTGAGAATCATCGGTATCATAATAAAAAAATTTCATAATACAAAACTACATAACATCCATTCCTCTCCTCCCCCCCCAGATTCTGTCTCATGCAAATATTCATATAAAGCAAACAGAAACAGAAGAGGTGTGACTAGAATCAGTGAGAAATGACTGACAGTCTTTCTCCGAGAGAGGGAGAGAAAGATATTAAATTCACCAACTCACCAAAGACAGGCCATAGAGGAGAAAGAGGGTGAAGACCACCACGAAGCCAGTTAGGACGACAACTTGGGCAGATTTTATAATAAAAGCCATCAAAGTAGCCACTATAAAGATGAAGCCAGCATACATCAAGCCCCAGGAGAGCCTAGCACAGAAACTAAGCATCAGTTCAGAGGGCTGGCACTTTAATCATTTTATTTATGCATTTACTCTGCAAATGATTTGGGAAGCTTACCCTCTATTAAGAGCAAAGGGAATATAACAGCTAAGAGATTAGAAAACTTCTCTGTCCCCAAAGTTCATATGCTACCAGGGGAGGTAGACAGTAAACATGTTAACAGATAAAATAGGTAACTAATTGCAAAATAATAAAGAAATCGGTGGAGTCATGTAATGAGGGTAATTGGGAATGGTTTTCTGGGAAGACATCTACAACCTATGTGTCCATTCTGGACTACTTTTTTCAATAGAGTATAAATACTATGGAGGAAAAACAGATGATGAAGCAGGGATCAGCAAACATTTTCTCCGCTGAGCCAGATAGTAAATCTTTTAGGCTCTTTGGACCATACGGTCTCTTGCAACTACTGAAGTCTGCCTTTGCAGTCACAAGAAACATGTAAATGACTGGACTCCATTGCAATAAAAATTTATTTATAGACACATTTGAATTTCATATAAACTTTTGTGTGCCATAAAATATTGTTGTTCTTTTGATTTTTTTAGGCATTTTCATAAAGGCCATTCCTAGCTTGCAGATTGTCCAAATAGCTTGCCAACCCCTGATAGAGATGATTAGATATAGATTAGGTATAGATCAGATACACAGGTAGGCACTGAAACACAGAGATACAGAAAGATAGATGGATACAAAGATATGTTTTTCTTGCTATCATTGCCACAAAAAACAGGAATAAAGTTTTTTATAGGGGAAAGAGAACAAGCTTTCTAATCATATGGATGTAGGTTCAGGCTTTCTGTGCTACAATGTAACTATATGATTTGAGAGGTAGCTACAGAATCTCTCTAAATTTCCTTAATGTCTATTGAAAAATAAGATAATTAATTAAGAAAATTAAAAAAATTTTTAATTTAAATTCAATTAATTAAGATATAATGTATTATCAGTTTGAAATGTTGTATGTTATGTGTTTAATGTGGTAACTGGTTTATAATGAGTCCATGATGAACACTTAGCTTTCTTTTCTCCAAAGTATAAAATGCCATCATGTTTTAGGAAGTCTTGCCTAATTGTAATGATACCCTTTGCTCAATCACATCTGTTCATCTGAAATTGTTCATCTGAGTCCTGTAAATTTCATAATTTCATTCATATGCAGTATCAATAGAATGTCACAACCTTTTCTTGTGGAGGAAAAGTCCTGATTTTTTTTAACCTTCCTTCATTGGATTTATTTGGTTTCCTCTTCTTTTTATCATATTGTTTACTTTTCTCTGACTCTAGATTTCTCATTTTAGAGACTCAGATCTCTGACTAGATTTCTCATTTTAAAATATATATAGTGAGCAAATTTGTCTTCAATACTGAGTTCCAGAATTTTAATACAAAAAGAGACACCAGAAAAAACTCCCATTCTAGACCAAACCATCAATCCATTTTCTTCACTTTTGCACTGAGTTAATTGAACATTTCTGGAGGAAAAAAAAATTGGTTTAAATTGGCAGTATTAAATATGTGGCATCTTCCTACTCAGCTGAACAGTGCCTAATGCTCTTTTTTTTAATTAAAAATTTTTTAATTTAAATTCAATTAATTAAGATATAATGTATTATCAGTTTGAGAGACAGAGGCCAGTTATTCATCAGTCTTATATAACACCCAGTGCCATTATATCATGTGTCTTCCTTAATGTCCATCACCCACTTATCCCATCCCTCCATTCCCCTCCTCTCCAGCAACTCTCAGTTTGTTTCCTATGATCAGGAGTCTTGTTTGTTGCCTTCTCTGATTTCATCTTATTTTACTTTTTCCCCTCTTCCCCTCTGATCTTGTTTTGTTTCTTAAATTCCACATATGAGTAAGAATGTA
>ML109753.1:0-15123 GCA_003697995.1 Taxidea taxus jeffersonii | reverse complement strand
ATGATAACTATCTTTCTCTGTTTGACTTATTTCACTTAACAAAATATGCTCTAGTTCCATCCACGTCATTGCAAGTGGCAAGATTTCAATTTTTGGATGGCTGAGTAGTATTCCATTGAATATATATACACCACATATTCCTTAGCCATTCATCTGTCGATAGACATCTGGGCTCTTTCTATAGTTTGGCTACTATGGACATTGCTGCTATAAACATTAGGGTGCAGGTGTCCCCTTGGATCACTACATTTGTATCTTTGAGGTAAATACTCAGTAGTGCCATTGCTACGTCATAGGGTAGCTCTATTTTCAACTTTTTGAGGAACCTCCATACTGTTTTCCAGAATGGCTGCACCAGCTTGCATTCCCACCAACAGTGCAGGAAGGTTCCCCTTTCTCCACATCCTCACCAGCATCTGTTGTATCCTGACTTGTTAATTTTAGCCATACTGACTGATGTAAGGTGGTATCTCATTGTGATTTTGATTTGTGTTTCCCTGATGCCAAATGATGTTGAACATTTATTCATGTGTCTGTTGGCCATTTGTATGTCCTCTTGGGAGAAATGTCTCTTCATGTCTTCTGCCCATTCCCTGATTGGATTATCTATTCTTTGGGTGTTGAGTTCTATAAGTTCTTCATAGATTTTGGATATTAGCCCTTTATCTAATAAGACATTGCAAATATCTTCTCCCATTCTGTTGTTGACTATTTCCTTTGCTGTGCAAAATCTTTTTATCTTGATGTCCCAATAGTTCATTTTGCCTTGTTTCCTTTGCCTTTAGAGACATGTCTAGCCAGAAGTTGCTGCAGCTGAGGTCATAGAGATTGCTGCCTGTATTCTCCTCTATGATTTTGATGGATTCCTTTTCGGAGGTCTTTCACCCGTTTTGAGTCTATTTTTGTGTATGATGTAAGAAAATGATCCACTTTCATTCTTCTGCATGTGGCTGTCTAATTTTCCCAACACCATTTGTTGAAGAGATTGTCTTTTTTCCATTAGATATTCTTTCCTGCTTTGTTGAAGATCAGTTGACCATAGAGTTGAGGATCCATTTTTGGGTTCTCTGTTCTGTTGCATTGATCTACGTATCCATTTTTGTGCCAGTACCATACTATCTTAATGATTACAGCTTTGTAGTAGAGCTTGATGTCTGGGATTGTGATGTGACCAGCCTTGGTTTTCCTTTTCAACATTCCTTTGGCTACTTGGGGTCTTTTCTGATTCCATCCAAATTTTAGGATTATTTATTCAAGCTCTGTGAAAAAATTGTTGATGGTGTTTTGATAGGGATTGCATTGAATGTATAGATGCTCTAGGTAGCATAGACATTTTAATAATATTTGTTCTTCCAATTCATGAGCATGGAATATTTTTCCATTTCTTTGTGTCTTCTTCAATTTCTTTTATGAGTGTTCTATAGTTTTCTGAGTACAGATCCTTTGCCTCTTTGGTTAGGCTTATTCCTAGGTATCTTATGGTTTTGGGTGTGATTGTAAACAGGATTGACTCCTTAATTTCTCTTTCTTCTGTCTCATTGTTAGTATATAGAAATGCAACTGATTTCTTTGCATTGATTTTATATCCTGCCACTTTGCTGAATTCCTGTATTCCTTGTCTGATTGCTGAGTCTAGGATTTCTAGTACTATGTTGAAAACAGTGGTGATAGTGGACATCCCTACTATGTTCCTGACCTTGGACAAAAGCTCTCAGTTTTTCCTCATTGAAAATATTTGCTGTGCATGTTTCATACATGGCTTTTATGATATTGAGGTATGTTCCCTTTATCCTTATACTATGAAGGGTTTTAATCAAGAAAGGATGCTGTATTTCATCAAGTGCTTTTTCTGCATCAATTGAGAAGGTCATATGGTTCTTGTCCTTTCTTTTATTAATATAGTGCATCACATTGATTGGTTTGTGGACATTGAACCACAAGATTTATTCTTGCAGCCCAAGAATAAATCCCATTTGGTTGTGGTGAATAATCTTTTTAATGTATTGTTGGACCCTATTGGCTAATATTTGGTGAGAATTTTTGAATCCATGTTCATCAGGGATATTGGTCTGTAATTCTCCTTTTTGGTGGGGTCTTTGTCAGGTTTTGGGATGAATATAATGCTGGCCTCATAGTAAGAGTTCCTTCCATTTATATTTCTTGAAACAGCTTCAAAGGAATAAGTATTAATTCTTCTTTAAATGTTTGGTAGAATTCTGCTGAGAAGCCATCTGGTCCTGGACTCTTTTGTTGGGAGATTTTTAATTACTGCTTCAATTTCCTTGCCAGTTATGGATCTGTTCAGGTTTTCTATTTCTTCCTGTTTCAGTTTTGGTAGTTTGTATGGCTCTAGGAATGCACCCATTTCTTCCAGATTGCACAATTTGTTGGCATATACTTGCTTGTAATATGTTTCTCTCCCTGAGCAGGGAGCCTGATATGAGGCTTGATCCCAGGACCCTGGGATCATGACCTGAGCCGAAGGCAGAGGCTTTAACCCACTGAGCCACCCAGGCACCCTGAGCTTCCATTTTTTATTGCATCTCATTAATAGCCTTTTTGATTTTGGTTTGATTAGGTTTTAGTTCTTTTATTTCTTCAGATAGGGATTCTCTAGTGTCTTCTATGATTTTTCTAAAGCCCAGCTAGTATCTTTATAATTATTATTCTGAACTCTATTTCTGACATCTTACTTATGTCCATACTGATTAGGTCTCTGGCAGTCAGTACTGCCTCTTATTTTCTTTTTTGAGGTGAGTTTTTCCATCTTGTCATTCTGTCTTGCAGAAAGTGGTCACTTTTCTATTTGTAGTTTTGCAACAATTCTTTTCTTAGATGTCCAGCTGAGTTTGCAGGTGTTCAGAATGGCTTGATAGCTATTCTAGATGAATTCCTCAGACCAGATGAAATTAAGATCTACTCTTCTGCCATCCTGGACTCCCCTAACATCCTTTTAAAAACTACATTTCATATGCCCGGAAGTATTCAGTAGAATCTACAAATCTTGCTTACCAGTGAGAATAACATCAGTGTGTAAAGAAATCAAATTCAAACTGACTTTTTCAGTCCAGAACTCATACTTTGACTATTCTATATCTCAAATATATCCCTTGGCTAAATTCATTAAATTTTTGTTGTTGCTAGTTGGAGATTCACTCCTTGGTTCCTTTTTGTTGTTGCTCTTTCTTTCTTCCTTCCTTTCTTTCCTTCCTTCTTTCTTTCTTTCTTGATTTTATTTATTTATTTGACAGAGAGAGAGAGAGAGAGAGAGAGAGAGAGAGCACAAGCAGGGGGAGCAGGAGAAGGAGAAGTAAGTTCCTGGCTGAGTAGGGAGAATGATGTGGGGCTCAATCCCAGGACCTTGGGATCATGTTCTGAACTGAAGGCAGACACTTAACCAATTGAGCCACCCAGGTTTCTTAACCAAGAAACCAAGCCACTCCTTGGTTTCTTAACTTACATCTACTGTCCTCTCAGACTATGACCTTTCCCAAATTTCTATCAACTGTCATCAAATATTGAATGCTTAATTTTTTGCTAAGCTTAATGCTAAGCACTTTAAATACATTCCCTCCTTTAATCCTCACAGCCAGTGAGAGATAGATGCCATTACCAATGTTTTACAGAAAAGGAAACAGAGTTTTAAGAAATTAAGTAGGTTGTTTGGGGTGGCAATGCTCAGATGGAGAAGACCCATGGCTTCCTGCCTCCCAGGCTTGTGTTCTAATCACACTGTTAGTCCTCCACTAAGGAAGCTGTGTGCTGAAAGAGCATAACAGGCATGCCTTTTTTCCCCCATCAGTGTCATCAGAGTGATGATTCTTTCGATTCAAGAGCAGTATCAACCACCTGATCTCATGAAATATCTGAAATGTATATTTCACTGAACAATAGAAACCTCATGTTCTTACATATTTGGGTATACTCGTGTCTAGCAACTAGTGACTGAGAGTCATCATTTTTATTTCTTAATTACTTGGGTATCAGCAGACATCTATGGGATCAGGCTTCCTTTAATTTAAAGAGGTTTGAAAAGCTTTATTTACCATGCTTAATTGAATCTATTCCATTCATTTATGATGCACTGCTTTAGGAAAGAATCAAGTTTAAATATGATACTTCATAGGCTTAGAGAGTCCAACCAGCTAGCTTATTGTGTTTATCTATGTTGCATGATAGATTGCGGCTATGCAGCTTACCAGAATGGTGACTCTCGAAGGCCCATCATCATCATCAATGATTTAATGTATTGTCTTTCTTGTGTAACATTGACTGATACATAGTAAATGAATGTGGAAAAAGAAATAATGCAGAAGAATATGAAAAAATCAGTTGCAACTCCTGCTTGGGCAACAAAAGGTAATATCTTCATGTTTATACCAGTGATTGACATCAGCTCTTCCATTACTGAATGATTTGTTGTGATCTAAGGGACGGTATCAAGGAACACATTGTTATCATCACACCAATTCTAACCTTGCGTATTTTCTCTCAGTTATAACAAATTATGTCCATTCCACATTTAAATATATATGTTCATATAAATCTCTATGGCTCCTTGTAGTTCCTGAAACACTCCAAGTTCTGGCCTGACTCCTTAGAGCATTCCTATTTACCATCTTCCCTGCATAAAATTTTACTCATGCTTGAAGGTGCAACTGAAATGTCACCTCAGTTAGTCATCTTCCCCAATATTTCTCATTAGAGCATGTTCTGCTTCATTGTTTGCCTTGCACAGCATGTGTAATTCCATGATAGAAACTAAATTTTATTGTGACTTCATGTCCATATTTCTGTCCCCTCAATATCCAGGATCCCTGGAGAAAAGTACCTGTGTTCTAGTGATTTCTTGATCCTCAGTGCTTAGCATAATGGCTTACATATAGCAGTTGTTCAGTGTATTGTGCCAAATAAATTCAGTGACTCAATTAAGTAAATGCTAAGGTAGGGCAGTCCACTATAGCACCATGCATCAAAATGCAATATACAATGCAATTACTTTTCTTTAACTTAGTACTCACTTCTATGATAGCAGCATTAATGGCAGCTTGAAAAGCTACAAAGCCTTTCTCCCAGAACATGGAACCTTCACATGTGATTTTTTCATCCATTACTTGACAATGAGCTTTAGTAAAAGAAGAACACAACCATTTATGATGGGATGGGATGATCTTGGTTATAGGGAAAATCAAAACTTCAAATGTTCCAAAAGGCACTACAAGTCCACAATAATACAGTGTATGGTAGGACTTCTCCAGTGAGTTTGGAAGAACACACCCAAGGAGAATACACCAGAATTACTTTATTAATGTTGTTAAGACCAGTTATCAATAATTTGCCTTCAATCTTATCATTCTCTCAGTTAGCCAAGAATGCCTTTTTTGAGCTTTGTTCTTCTGTTGTTCTTGCCATGAAAGCACTACATTTTTTAAATGTTTGGGAATCAATGAGCAAGAATCTTTCCTTCAGGTTATATTTAGCTGTATCTTAGGAATAATAGCAAATATTATTTCTTAGTAAAACAATATACTTAAGAACACAGGCTTTATTTATTATTATAATAATAAATCACAATTTATTATTATAAGAATAAATCACAATTTATGTTCAGAAATTAAGAGAACACCCAGCGTATGGTTGTGTAGACTTTAGAGATCACATGTGTCTTTTAGCGGCTAATGACATAATAGCAAAAAAAAAAAAAAAAACAAAAAAAAAAACCAAAAAAAAAAAATCCTTCTAGTAGGAAAGTTACCTGAATGGTCTCTGTGTTCCTTCATCTTGGGGATTCTCCCTCTCCAGAAAAACTTCAGATGATATGAGAATGTATTATTAAAGATGACTTTTACTGCATCTATAGAGTAGTTTAAATCCAAATTGTCCATGCTTTTCTCATCTGGCCACCCCATGATTCTTCTTCCTGGCATGTGAAAGAAAGAAGTAGCTAATAAGTAAGATTTTTATGTAGTCCAATGACAGCAGACCATATTCAATTATGTTACAGTTATTTAATGTTAAACCTCTTTATTCACTAAAGGCAGGGCTGATCCTAAATAAGAGACCCATACTGTAGAAGAGTGTCTAAAATTCTGGATAAAATCAGAGTTATGGGGAAATCACTTTTATCACAAATAGATGATATCTTTCCAAATAAACTTTTAAACCAATGATTTAAAGCATTGAATTTGGGATAATATTAATACCACTATTACACCAGGAATGCCCCTAGCAATACACAGACCTATCCAAAATTGAAATATATACTATAATTATGATATGTATTTTCATGTGACCATGGTGTCAATGTGGCCAAACCTCTGAAGACAACATAAAATCGTTAAATTTAGAGAATGTTTTCTCAAGATAGCATCTTAAGATGCCTAAAAGATACAACATGAATTAATAACTGTTACTGACCAAACCCAGGCTACTTAGCCCATGTAATTCCCTGCAGCCTGGATTCTGATGGATGCATGCTTCCAGTGCAATATGACATGCTTCTAGTTCTCTGCATCTCCTGCAATCTGGCAGCTGCATCCAGAGGCTTAATCAGACTCTGGTCAAATCCCTTTGGCAAAATTAAAGGTGGTGGTATGTTCTTTCATCAGAGTGTCAGGATTTCTGATAATCTGGTATTTAGAGATATTTTTAGCATCCATGGATATTCAGTGCCTAGATCCATTAATTCAACGGGAGTTTCAAAACGATGATATTATATTGCCATCTTTTGTTTTTTGTTTTAGTGGAACATTTATAAAATAGCACTTTCCAGCATCTGTTTGAATATCCAATAATATAGTTCATATAGGGTAAATACTGGGTTTCTTCTCTTCATATACAAATTTTCATAAGAAGAACTGATTCTCTACTGTACTCCAAAAGTAATTTTTTTTCTTTTAATACATTGTGGAAGCCTAGATTTTATGTATACATTGGATGAGTTTCATATCATCACACCTATTATTCTTATTAAAGCTCAGAGTATGCCAACTAGACCAGTGGGAGTCCCCTCAAATTGAGTCCCTTTGACAGAACCTATTCATTATCACTGACTTCCTAGCTATCTGGAATGACAATATTTGAGAGAGAGAGTGCTTGTACTCCATCATGGGGAGAGGGGCAGTGGGAACGAGATTCTCAAGTGGACTCTGTAGTGAGCACAGAGCCTGATGTGGGGCTCAATCTCATGATTCAGACCCTGAGATCATGATCTGAACCAAAACCAAGAGTCTGACACTCAACCAATTGCACCACCCCGGTGCCCTGACAATATTCTTTACCCTGTAAATTTCCTGTCCCAGACCTCTGCATCTCCTTTCCTCCAGGACTGAGACTCCTGGGTTTCCAAGACATAGGGGTGAGAGAAAGAGACTATTTCATAATTACTTATTTGGTATATCCCACCTTCCATATGTAACAGCTTTGGGATAACTGTCTAATACTACCCTACCAGGACAGGGGCTGAAAATTGTTTCAGTTGTTCACAGATTGGCCTACTCTGCTTTGCAGGGAGTACTGGCTTCCTCTCAGGGGTCTCTTCCCAGCTCCATCAGATACCCCACTACTCCCCTTTGCTCTCCCAACAACCCAGAGAGAGATGCCATGCAGGCTTGGTGGCTGTTGGTGATTTCTCCCCACCCACTTGTATTGTGGGGTTTGGAGAAACACCCTACCACCTAGTTTTGTTGGTAGCTACCGCCCATGACTTCTTGGTTTTACTGTCTAATTTCCCTCTCAATTTTTTATGTATTTGAAGAGAATTTAAAACGATGCTCTCAGTGCTGCCCATTATTTCCAAAATCTTCTCAATAACATATATTTGAATAATACCAGACTGTCTCATTTTGATATGGATGATAGGATAATACAAAATCCCAAAATAAATGTGTGTGTTTTGCAAATCAGGAAAATATCAAGAACTGCTAGAGAACATACCTTTCATGAATGGGGCTGAAGCCACTTTTTTCATGATCTCCTGTGTTGTTTTGGATTCAGGGGCAAATGCAATCACATAATTAGAATCATTAAAATTATCTACACGTCCCAGATTCACTGGAGGCAATTGAGGAAAGTCATTAACTTGATGTAAATTGGAGGAAAGTCGGTATGCAAAAAATACTAGAAGAAACGAGAAAAACCATTCCTACACAGCAATGAGAGAAAAATGAAACCAATCAAGAGCTGCTCATCCATAGAGAAATCATTCATAAGAACTTCAAATGAGTAGTTTTGTTATGTAGTATGGACTATTTTTTCCTCTCTCCCAGTTTCCAACTCTTTCTGTTTTCTTTTGCCCTTTGATTAGCATATTTTGAAATACATGCATTGTCCATCAAGAGAGAGTTGTAGTACTGATTCCAGTTATAATTGAGAGTCTAAGTTTATCATCCTTTAATGTGAGTGTTAGAGGCTAGATTGCTTCAGGAATGACCCAGTAGTTTACAGTCATGCTGGCACCTGTGTGTTGATGGGTAGAGAAATGTTAGGTGTCATGAAATTGGTTTCCAGCTCTCAACAACAGAAGCGAGGTCCTATTTTTTTTTTTTAAGATTTTATTTATTTGACAGACAGAGATCACAAGTAGGCAGAGAGGCAGGCAGAGAGAGAGGAGGAAGCAGGCTGTCCGCAGAGCAAAGAGCCCGACGCGGGGCTCGATCCCACGACCCTGGGATCATGACCCGAGCCGAAGGCAGAGGCTTTAACCCACTGAGCCACCCAGGTGCCCCGAGGTCCTATTTTTATTGGCTGATGCTGCACATGTGAAAGAAGAGTGTCCCAAAACACTGCTCATAAAAAAGAATTTTAAAAAGTCTTTGTCATTGTGACAACATTCTGAAATTGGAAATGCAACATAATGCATTTAAATTCTGGTGTTAAGAAAAGACTCTATTACATACTTTAGATTTTAAACATGGGGACCTTAAAATATCTTGTTTACCATCTGATCTTATTTTAGTATATGTGTTGTTCTCTATCTAGAGAGATCAATTGACAGATGTGATGCTTATATTAAAAACATTTAAAAAGTTGGAAGTAATACATCTATATAGGGTAGAATCCAACTTTTATATTTATACTTTATAATCTTTACTCCATGCTTGAATTTTTGTATGCTTTATTTATTGTCAATCCAAGCATTCAATACATATTTGTTGAAAGAACACACACACACACACACACACACACACACACAGTGTTCATAAGATCCAATGTTAATACACTAACCCTTGAACTATGGGTATTTTATAAGTGATTTTAACATTTTAAATGTATTTTTCTCAATTTACTTAATTTTCTACACAAAGTGCATCTGATCATTCTTATCAGAAGAAAATAGTACTTAGTACAAGCAAAATTCAAAATGTCATTTTCTTCTTCTGTTTGTTTATATTTCCATTATTTCTTTCAAATTGACACTGTGTGTATCCTTAGTACAAATGTGTAGAAGAGCTACAATTTGTCTTTTGAAGTTTTTTTTTTTTTTAAAGTTTGGGTTACTTGCTGGATTAATTCTGGATTAAATTTGCTTCTTTCTTTGACTTTGACCCTGAACTTTTGTACCTATACCTTCATGAGTTTCAAAGGAGTTCAGATGTTAAGAATTATTATTTCTGGGGCGCCTGGGCGGCTCAGTGGGTTAAAGCCTCTGCCTTCGGCTCAGGTCACGATCCCAGAGTCCTGGGATCGAGCCCCACGTCAGGCTCTCTGCTCAGCAGGGAGCCTGCTTCCTCCTCTCTCTCTGCCTGCCTCTCTGCCTACTTGTGATCTGTCAAATAAATAAAATCTTTAAAAAAAAAAGAATTATTATTTCTGCAATACAAAGATATGGATTTATTTTTCAGGGAGCTTCTGAATATTGATTATTTAAAGAATGTCTCTAGTCAGACAAATAATAATAATAATATACTTAAAGGACTCTCATTTGAAGTAATAGTAAAGTCCAGAATTTGAAAAAAATTTTCCAGCCTGTTAGTTAACAATAGAATATATATGAAACATTAAATAGTGAAGATAAACTATTTGCAGTGCCCCCTCCAAAAACATTTTCCTTTCCTAAAGATGAGAAGATGTAGACTCTGAACCATACCAACAAGGTCTCTCTCTTCATCCTCCATTTCTTTAGAAAATTCTTGCAGAGGAGAGCCCATGTTTGCTGACCCACACTTAAGTGCCTCTTGCTCATTCTGACCTGTTTATTTTAAAATAAAGAAGTAAAGGAAGTAAGCGTGATGGTCTGAAATAGGAAGCATTGTGCAATCAAACCAAAAAGAAACATCGTAACAGCTGTTTCCAATTCCATGTGTAGGAAAGGGAGCCAGAAGTCTAAAAACATACAAAGGAAAGCTCAAGTTAACTAACAAATCAAGTAGTTGAATCCTCATAATAAATCTTTGGGATAGATCCTACTATTCTCCCCCATTTAAAAGGTGAAGGATATGAGGCACATAGAGGCTAAGAGACTCACCAAACAGCTAATGGTGGCAGAACCAAAGATTTAACTTAGATGACCAAGTTCTAGACACCTCACTCTTAAACACTGTGCCAATGCTGTTGTTGAAATTTGCCTAAGGATTGGGTGGATCAATCCTCCACTTAGGGCAAGATCAGAAATTCTACCAGCATCCAGAGGAGCTCAAGGAGGATCTACTCAGACTACTTAGCCGCAGGCTTTGGTTCATCCAGTCATTATCAGAAGCCCCCAAATGCTAGAACATAAGGAAAGATTGATTACTCTCAAGAAGCAAAGCAAATATATGATCTTTCCAAAGAAAACTTTATTACAATAAACAGAAGAAAAGTTTTCAAATCTTCTATTTAGTGACTACAATAAAATTCAAGAAGAAAGAAAAGATGAAAAGCAAATTACATACTTAAAAATCTCACTGAAGTCAGTAAAGAACATAAGATCTATGCTACAGAGAAAAATTTTGTAATCTTGCCAGATTCTCAATGAAAGTTAAAACTCATTTAAGAACATGATAAAAATACATGAAGTAGAAAGAAAAAAAAAGTAAGATTAAAAGTAAAGTATTTGGTAAAGAGATACCCCCAAAAGAAGAAAAAAAATAGTTAGGAGAAGAATATATTGAAGAAAGTACCTTGTAAAAACCCAATGGAAATTAATTTTTCAAGGTAGTGGGAAGAGGCATATTTCCTAAAAAGGCTTGCCAAGTACCCAATATAATGACAAAAAAAGAATGGCATTTTTAAAATTAAAGGGCAGAGGGAAAAGTTAGAATTAAGTTGCAAAAGGGTAGAGGTGGGTTGTTCAGGAAGGAATGAGTAAACAGTTTATAACGGAACAAAAATCAGCCTGATATCTTCGAAGTGGAAGTGAAAAAGTGATTTGCCCAATTTCCTTTGAAGAATCCACCCAAAGGGACACATACAAACAACTGCCCGAGAAGGCACAAGAAGAAATATGTATTTGCAATAAAACTAGAATATGATTTAACCCCAAAGCACAGATACTCCCCCACAAAATGTCAGCCAAATTATTAAATGTTGCCTCAAATTAAGAAATACACACAAAAACGTTTTCTGACTCTCCTGTCCTAAGTATGTATATTAATTGAAGATTGAGAAAATTAATTGAATCTAAAATTAGGATGAAATCCCCGAAAACCACATAATATTCTTCCACTTGAAATGACCTGTAGGGCTAAAGGCCATAGCAGAAGGATGGTGTCTAGGTCCACCTCACGGAGGATCAAGGAGGTGATGAGAATCTGCTTGAATACAATCTCGTTGTTCCGTTCAAGTCCACAGCTGAGATATAGAAGAATGTGGAACATCTTTACACCAATGGTAAGAAACAAAAATAACCCAACAAAATTAAAACCACATTTCCCACAACACAAACAAAGAGCAATAGATGCGAGGAGACCCTGATGAACTGAATTCTCAAGAAAGACAAGCCCATGATGGATGTAAAGAGAGCCACCCTTGCAGCTTCCATACCTGGGCAAGCACCTCATCCGGTGTGGGCAGAAAGACAAGGTACATCCACTGGAAAGGGTATTTGCAAAGATGTGGAGGGGAAATATCAACCCTTAGGTGATGTGTGGGTGGGATGCAAGAAGTAAAATGGAAAAGAGTCTAAAATGCCAAGAATAAAAATAGCTTAACCAACTTTTTCTTCACCTTACAGCCATGTTGGGTTTTCTCAAAAAAAAAAAAAAAAAGTGAAAGAGGTAAAATAGAAAGAACTTTCGAAGTTCTGTGACTTCTCAAGCTGTCTAGATTCTGAGATCTTGCCAGAGTTGGACCCAGTGGTGTGAAGGTGCTCTTTGTTGGAAAGATATGGGCAGAAAAATACAGTTATTGTGGTAAGATGTGTTGGGTAAAGAGGTACGTGTGGTGTCATTACAGACAACTTTGATTCTTGCAAAGTAGCGGGCACCATTTTATTGCTAGTAGAAAAGAGCACCTAAAATAATTTTCAGATGCATGATGTCTATTACTCCTGCATGCATATGAGTGGATAGGTGGGAGGTAGAAATAGAGAGGAAGGGTGAGCAAACAATAAACACATGAATCAGATAAATTTGTATTTGGAGTTCCTTGAACCAGAACCTCATTCTGATAGTATATTACTGGAGGCATTTAGGCCTGATGATTTGCAGACCCCCAATGGGGTTGTCAGTGGAATAGTCATCTGCTATTGTCAGTGGAATGGTCATCCATTGCCTCCTATTTATGGGTTCAACCTTGGCCTTGGGGATAATCCATGTGAGGGCTTAAGCTCACAGGGAGAGAGCACTATCCTTTAGGCTTACACACAAGTCTATCAATCAACCAGACTGTCAGTTTCCAATAAGTAGGCCAAGTCATCAGCAGAAGACACTATAGAGAGAGAACCCATATAACAACAATTCAGGACATAGCTGTCTCACAGCCATTAAATGGTCTCTTTCAAACCTAGTGAAGGCAGCTGATTTGAGATGTAACACTCAGTCTGGGAGTGGTAGCATGATGTAATTATTTATATGGTCATCTTAGTGCAGTCCAAGAATACTAATGTACTCCCAGAATGAGCTCCATAATTGAATTGCAAGAAATCCATCTCATTATTTTCCCATCAGGAAGAAGAACAAAACTACTCCGAGACTTGTAAAACACAAATACCCATGAGTTATCCTAGTTGATAAAGAAAACAGAAGGTGTAATCTTAGTTAACAGAACCCAACCTCGTAGTAGGAGGGGAATTGATCCAGGAAATGTTCCAAGTAGAAGGGCTTGAGCTTTGGTGCAAAGCCTGGAGCACAAGTCAATAGGTCAATAAGACCTGGGTTTTGGAGGTCATCGTGTCCTTCTTTGGTGCCATATTGAAGAGAGATGGAAAAAACAGAACTGTTGTTGTCTCTTCCATCATATTACTAATAAGGTTGTTTCTGGCTCCTACTTTCAGGGCCTAATGCTGATCTTATCCGTGGGGCGAGGGCAAAGCCATGAATATCCTGGTCCCTATTGGTATTCAGGAGGCAGCTCAAATGGGAAGGTCACCTACTCAAGGCAGAGATAAAACCTAATCATCGGGTCCTGCAAGGAATATTGTGCATCTGCCATTTCAGTCTGAAAGATAAGGAATAATTGAAGAGGAATAAGGCAGGCAGAAGAATGGTCCCGTTCTAATCCCGGAACTTGTGAATATATTACATTACATGATGTATTAAGAATTAAGGGAACAGATGGGAGTAAGGTTTCTAATCAACTGACTGTAAGTCAGGGAGATTATCCTGGGTTATCTAGGGGGACCCAGTGTAACCACAAGGGTCCTGAAAAGTGGAAAAGAGAAGTTAAAAAGGTAGTTAGTGCAAGGTGCTGTTAAAAGGACTCAAGCCATTGCTGGCTTTGAACATGAAGGAAGGCAGGCATGAGCTGAGGAATGCCAGCAGCCTCTGCAAACCGTAGAAGGCAAGAAAACAGAATTCTCCCTCACATCCTCCAGAAACAAATGCAGCCTTGCCAGTACATTGATTTTCATCCAGTGAGACTCATATCACACTTCTCACATCCCCAACCGTAAGATGATAAATCGGCTTTGTTTTCAGCCATAAAGTTTGTGGTCTTCTGTTACAGCCTCACGGAAAATTAACACAAGGAGCACAAAAGAAAGCGTGAAGACTGAGAATAAGACCAGGATGAGGGCTTTAGGGAGTAGAGCTGCCTTTACGAGGTGCCCCTTGTAGAACAAAAATTGTCCAGAAATGAACAAAGGTTCCTTGCTGAGCTTCTGATGATAGTGTTAACAGAGCAGACTGTGATGGCCTCGAGACCCCCAACTCAAACAAAACTGTGATGGCCTTGAGACCCCCAACTCAAACAAAACCGAGACATTACCAGTTAAGGAATCAGTGCCCTCGTAAACCATGGTATCTGAGGGGGTTAAATATGTTGCTTACGTGCCTGCTCTCCTTTCTTCCTGTGGAGGAATGCATGTGCCAGAAAGTATTATTGATGACTACAGAATTAACATGATCAGTCACAATTATGGTTACTTACTTCTGTCTGCTAGGACTGATTTTTTTTTTTCCCACTACGCATCCTGATGTAAAAACCAGGATGTGTGTGGGGAGAATTACTATTCACCAGAGGAGCACAAAACATCTAACTAGCTTAAATTGCTCTGAATAGGAAGTCGTGTGATCTAGCAATAATAACGTGGCTATAAAACGCCAGTCATGCCCCGCCTGATAGATTGCCTCATTTTCAGAAAATAAACACATTGCACAACAAGTTAGATCAAAGATGTAGTATGAAAAACAAGGTCAATAAAAATATCGTCCTACATTTTCTTGATGAAAATATGCTCAAGCCAGTTAAAGCAATTCAAAACTCAGAAAATCATGTGTCCCCCCTCCTACCCACTCACCCCCTCCCTACCCACACTGCTTATAAATCCTCTGGCAGTAAAAGTAAAAACCAACAAAAAAGAATAAGTAATTCGAACCACTTGGGAAACAGCCTATCATCATACTTGCAAAGAGGCAACATAAAGTTATATTCCGTTCAATTCGCCCAATACCCTTTTAGATAATATATGCTATGCTTTAGTCATGGGGTGAAAATGGGAAAAACAAAAAAACAACAACCACTTAGTTCTCCAGCTGGTTTTTTTTA
>ML109752.1:50376-62015 GCA_003697995.1 Taxidea taxus jeffersonii | reverse complement strand
GTGGCTTCCAGTCCCTGCCTCTTGACAGTTAGCTGCCGTAAAAAAGCACAATTGCGCGGACACCACCAGGCTGCGAGTAGCCAAGCCATATGGAGTGGCTTACCAGGGCCTAGACAGAAAGACAGGCCAAGGAGCATTGCTGGCAGCAGACATATAATTAAAGAGGCCATCTTGGAAGTGCAGTCTCCATAGCGTAGCTGGCAGCCTGCAGCTCAGACCCCTACCACCCCCACCAAGTCCTTCCCAAACTCCTGACACCAAAAATAAAAAGTAAAATAAAATAAAATGGTTATTTTCTGCTACAAACTGGGCCATTTTCTACACCGTAGTAGGTAACTGGGACAATTGCTTTCCCTCTTTAAACCTTACCCGAATTCCTAGGCTGAATACTATGGTTTTTACCCTCCTCTGAAATTTTGAGTCAAGCAACTTTTTAATACTTCAGAAATCTCGATGCTGCCAGTAACTCTACTGTATAGTTTTTTGTTAATGAACGAGGACGAAGTATCTGTGTTTCTCAAATTGCATTCTGAGGATGCACCTTTGTCCAAACAACTGGGGTTGTTTGTTAAACGTCCAGATTCCTGGGCCTCCCCTCAAACACAGTGAATACTGATCTCTGAGGGGAGGGCCTAGAAACATGTATTTTTAAATACTCCCCTCCTACCTCACACACATCCATTCTGGTTTCATGACCCTCTCATGTTCCGAGCCTGGTAATAAGCTTATTTCCAAGGCAACGTCCAAAATAATTTTAGAGGCATTTTGGCAGATGTCGTAGTAAGCCATCTTGACCTGTCCATGCCATGGTTTTGCCTACTGTGGCGTACTCTTTGATATAATAGTACATGGTAGAAAGTGTGTTCTTGGGATTCACCCTCTGCCATTAAACAACCTATTTATCTGCCAAACAAGTTTGTGCTACAAATAACAGGTCCTCACAAGTCCACTAGCCATTCTTTCTAGAGAAGGCAAATCAGTAGTAAGATTCAATTCAAACAAGATTTATTGGGTAATTACACAAAATACCTTGCTAGATGGTGCTGGGGTACCATCAGAAATTGGGGGGTGGGGGGAGGGGGGGGCTGATCCCTGGCGACTCAGCCCGGTAAAAGAAACAATCGGTTCCCTGAACAAGGGTTCCCATTATGCAGACGGTAACAGAGCACTACAAAAGCAGCATTCTGCTCTACTTGGCACCTAAGACCTGCAGATCTTGAGCAAGGGATGGGGCCATGTTTGCAAAGCAGATGTGAGAGGAGTCTTTTATTTTTTAATCAGGAGAACTTCTTCCTCCGGGATAGAACTGTCACAGAGCATAGTCAACCCCTTTCATAATACACTAGGGAGGAACAATGGTTAATTGAGATGCCCAGGGCCACACATCAGCCAAGCAAGGAGGTTGCTAACAAGCTATTAATGATACGGGTTAATTGTTCAGTGACTTCGGTCAACATGACGGCATCCCAAACTTCTGTGTAGGAGTGTCAAATCCCAAGGAGGCAAGAGACAGAGCTGGGTCACACAAAGAAATAATAAGCAAATCTATGCCTCTAATGCCCCTATTGTGATGTCATGACTGCCATGACTGTCTGCGGAGACTTTCGGGACTGGAGGAGGTGAAGAACTTGACCTCTTGGAGTTTGGAGCAAGTCAAGGCAGACCACGGTGATCGCGATTGTTTATGCTATACCCATGTGGCACTTCTAACTCACTAAAGGCTGCCAACATTTTCCTCTGATCAGTATCTGTGAGGTTGACTGAGCCAGGATTTTAGATTTCAAAAATGTGAGATCACAGGAGGTCAAATGACTTGTCTAAGATCACACAGCTGTGGCAGCTTGAAGGTCAGAATTCCCAGATGCTCTGACTCTAAGCCCATAGCTCTGCCCAGAGAACGTTAGAAGTCAGTGGCTGTGCTGACATCAAATATTCAGAAGTGCGTTGTCTATATGAACAGGTACTATTGGATGAACCTCTCTGATGGTTCTGACCAATGGAGAGGTGTCCAGGTGCAGGGCCTGGACTCGCAGAACATAAGCCTCACTCAGCTTCTTAATGGTGTGATTTTATCCTAGTCCCTTCATCTACCTAGGCCTTGGTTTCTTCCTGCATAAGATCAGCATGACACCCCAGAATCCTCAACACATAAGGTTATGTTTTTGAGAAGTTGATTCAGACGTTTCTTTATCTCTGTCTTCCCCTCCTGGAAACAGAAGAAGGCTGAGGTCATCACCTTCCCTGAATTGTGTAAAGGCCCACATTCAGGAAAGCCAGAATGCTAGATGGGGCAGGGAAAGAAAGAGCTTCAGAAAGAAAGGAGAGAAAGTAAAAGAAATTCCCCCGGACTCTATAGAAAGGGGACAGGGTTGCTTTGGGTCCTAAGGATAGTCTCAGTATAGACCCTGCTTCATAACAGTGTCCTGGGAGACTGGCCAGATTTCTGAAGGAATGGCTGTGTAAAGCATGGGAAGACAAGAGACCACAGACCTCGGGACTCCTGGGCTGGTCAAAGATGCCACCCCCTCAAGGCACCTGGGTGCCTCTATCAGTTAAGTGTCTGACTCTTGATTTCTGCTCAGTTCATGATCTCAGGGTGGTGAGATCGAGCCCCACATCGGGTCCATGCTAGGTGTGGAGACTGCTTAAGATTCTCTTGCTCCCTCTACCTCTGCCCCTCCCCCTGAATCTCCCACTGTTTCTAAAAAAGAAAAAAGAAAAAAGGAGCCACCACCCCCTTAAATGACAGGGAAACAAGGAAGCCAACAGAACCGAGAGTTCTAACAATGGACACTAGGAAACAGGAAGTAATCAGGGTGGGCGAATGCAATGCCGTATCACTCCAGATGTATTATGGTCAGTGCAGTTCAGGTGAGGGGGGACACAACCTACGAATGACCAAGACACTACGTTGCAATAAAGTGCCTTACAAATTCCTCTGCAGGCAGTGTTGATGCCAGCATGGAATGCATTATACTCCATTCTGCTGAGTCCAGAAGAAATACCTCAGTAGCCTGAGGGACCATGCTCGATGAAAGAAAAAACATCTTGGACCCACCGAGGGAAAAGCAAATCCTGCCCCCTTATCCCCTGATCCCTCTAAGCTTCTGTTCTTGGACTACAAGGACAAAGTCAATCTCTCTGTGGTAAAGACTACCATTAAAACAACTCATCACTGTGTTGTCTCCCACTCCAGAAGACAAGTGAGTTGAGTTGCTTTTATCTGGTTACCCTCCATTCCACCAGACCACAAACAATGTTAGCCACCAAAAATTCGAATACGGCTTTCCTTTTCACCTAACAAGGAAGGAGATTGGGTGTACCAAGCTGTTTCATTAGGACCACCAAAGAATTTTTATTAGCAGTTCCATCACATTTAACTAGCTCTTTTAGGAACATAAAGAAAATCTATGTCAGAGGTTTGTCAGGCTTTGATGGATGTTTTCATTCTTGGAGTGTTATTACTGCTCTCCTTATGTGGCCAGGCGGCAATGGGGAGTTGGAGCTTATTAGACGCCATACTCCATCTGCCACCATGCCCTGCAGCTAGGATATTGCTGTTGGAGCCCAATGCCAGGCTTCACAATTACACAGTTGGGCTGAACAGAAAGGACTGGCCGTTGTTTCAAGGAGGTTTTCTCTACCCCTTTGACTTAGAAAACCCTGAGCTTTTCACTTGTTCCTGGTGTAATATCAGGAAGAACTGAGAAGAAATCAGTTTGTTTGTGATTTGGCCAGCCCAATTACCAATGCCTCATTCTCTGTTGAAGGGGCTTGATTCTGTCATAATCTGTGATGAGAGTGGCTAGGAGAATAGGGCAGAGAAGGACACTACATATTGGCCAAGGTTTTGGTGCTAAGATCTTATACAAGGTCCTCTTTTTTTTTTAAGATTTTATTTATTTATTTGACAGAGAGAGAGATAGGGAGAGAAGGAACATAAGCAGGGGGAGTGGGAGAGGGAGAAGCAGGCTTCCCACTGAGCAGAGAGCTCAGGACAGGGCCCCAATCCCAGGACCCTGGGATCATGACCTGAGCTGGAGGCAGATGTCTACCCAGGTGCCCCAATATGACTTTTTATCAAAGTCATTTTGTTGCAATTTTTTTATATTAAAGCTATATATTCTCTTTGAAAACATGAGACAGGTATGTATTCTTACAAAGCCATCATGTCACCCATAATCTCTGTGCCAGTTCGTAGTTTCTAAAGATGGCTACACACACACACACACACACACAGACACACACACACACACCTTACCCCTCAGGTTCCTCTTACACAGCAATACTGAAACTGCATGAAAAGTCCAAGTTCCCTCCCCCTTGAAACTTTGTGGGTCTTTGTCACTGCACTGACGGGTCAGAATTCAGTGAAAGTGATGCTGTGTGGTTTCCAAGGACAGGTCATAAAAGGATATGGGGCTTCAGCTTGATCCTTCCTACCCCCAACCCCACCCGAATCTCCCTTTCTCTCTTTCCCCCTCCCCCTCTCCCCATTCCTGCTCTTTCCACATGTGCTTTGGGAGCCCTGCATTCACATGAAAGAAGTGTCCAAGCTGGAGGGATCACAAGGAGAAACTAGAGAGAGTTAGAGAGAAACACCTAGAAGTCCATCTGTGCCAGCCCCCAGCTGTGTGAGTCTCCCCAGGAACAGATCTATGAGTGACCCTTCAGATGATTCCAGCCTTTTATCCACCCCAACTAACACCAAGTAGAACTGAGATGGGCTTTGCCCCACCAAACCCTGACCAGATTACACACTTATGATCCAAATAAAAGGCTGTTATTGGTGGTGGGGGGGGGCATCTAATACTGCATTAGATAATTAGATAATGGCATACAGTACTCTCAAATAATGAATGGCTTCCTTGCTTATTCTCAAGCCAAGAAAAAAATGTGTTCCACCAAGCAGTTTTTGTCCCAGCTGCCTAGTTTCATAAGTCATCAGTTTGGGATGTAGAACCAGTTTCCTCCAATGAAGCAAGTTATCTTGGTGGGCCAGGCCACAGAACCCCACTCAAGCTCAGTCTCCCTGCAGTGGATAGCCCTAGAGCAAGAGTCTACAGAACAGTGCTCCCATGTTGGAAAGAGGTTTCTTCCTTCCTCTGAGGGTTTTAGGAATGAATTTAGCCTTGAGAATTTTTTCATGCCAGATGTCTCACCATCATCAACAATTTGATGAATTTCATGCAAGGAGTTCAATGAAGGGCAGGTCACGGTGCATTGTAGTTACTGAGGTAAGTCCCATGAGAAATTTAGAGCTTGTGTTCACTAAGCAGAAGTGATAAAAAAGAAAAAATGGGTTGGCAGAAAGGGATCATGGCGGCCATCTCTGGTTTCCTTCCCCTGCCCGGCATCATGCACCTTGAGTAACCACATCTCAATGTTCCTTCAGACCTTGCTACTCAAAATATGGTGCCCAGACCAGCTCCATCAGCATCACCTGAGAGCTCATTAGAAATGCAGAATCTCAGGCCCCACCCTGGAGCCTACTGAATCTGAATCTACATTTATCAAGAGCCCCAGGGAATTGATATTTACTTAACCATTGGAAAAGCACTGTCTATAGACATTCGCCCTTCCTCCCTTCAGTTTGTGTGGCCTGTAGACCTGAGGGTCCTTTGTGACTCTCGGTGTAGCCAATCAGTAACAGCTCAAAATTAGGTATGTGAATCAGGCCTAATGAATGAGAGCTATATGGAAACTTCTCTTACACAGTACAAAGAAAGGAAACTTTTCTTTGGGCTATTGCTAAACTCTTCAGATGAAAACCACAAATTGTGGTCACAGATGGGATTCAGAGGTTGACATTTAAATACAAATCTTTCTCAACTCCTGTATGCAAGCCTAATTAAGAGAGACGGACAGAGGAGTCAGAATGACAGAAAGAAACAATATCAGCTTTATGCTGGAGAGGGAAGCCTGACTTCAAGTCGCAACTATATTCTCTAACTTAACTTCTGAAAATTGGACATCGGCCTCTTCCAGAGAGATCCTATCCTAGTAAGCTTACCACACACATGGCCAATAATACCAGCATCCTGAACACAATTCATTCCAAAAAACAAAAGGTTGCTGAATCTCCTGGGCCCAGTTCCTTCTTTCAGATATCAGCGGATGTTGCTCCTTTTCCCCATGAAAAATGAGATGGGGTGGGGGGGTCGGAGATCCATGAAGAAAAACAAGCTTGAGAATGAAGCCCCCCCCTGAGAGAAGAGATAGAGAAATCCTTGACAAGATCATTCAAACAACTGCAACCAGTTAAGCCAGAAGTTATGTGACCCAATAAATTCCCTTTTGTGAAGGGGTCCTAATGCAGACATGGCAACTCCAGGGGCACCAAAGGCGCTGTTACATGGGACAGTCGAGGATCACAGAGAAGAGAGCTTCTCTATTATTTTTGTTCCCTACTGGAGTACTAGATTTGGTCCTGAAGTCAGAAAATCACTGTGGAAACTATAAAGTGAACTGATGACAGTACTAACTAATGACTAGTCACTAGTATGCTGATAGTGACTAAGGCAAAGAGGAAAAGCCAGATATCTCCACGGATCTCACCGGATGTAGCTGGTGATAGGGTTGGGTGGCAAAGACCTAGTTGCTAAGTGGGAAGGCAGTTTTTAGAGAAGAGGTGTCAGGGTAAGCCCCACAGGCCTACTCCTCTCAAAAAGTGGTATCTCCATGTTCCCTCAATCCTCTAGGCCTAAGTCCAAGCTTTCCAGTGACTCCTCATTACGGTTTCTCACCTTTCCAAATGGAATGGCTGGAAGTCTTAATCTTTCTGACCAGCCAGTGTGTACTGAAAACTCACCCATACGCTTCTAAAGGTCTCACTTATAAAAACAGGCCAACATAGTATTAAGACATCAGGGCTAATTTTTCTTTTTCCATATACACCTCACATGGGAGAAAATTACAGAGTTTGAAGGGTGAGCTTGTGGCATACGGATAGTGACTGGGCCTCACCAAGCACAGGCATGGAGCCGAGCAATGGAGGGAATAAGGCACATGAGGGAGACCTGTTCTCATAGAGGTGGAGGCTAATCAGGAAGGCAGCACCATGGCAGGAAGGCAGAGTTGGGGAAGGCCAAGCAATGGGGGGTGGAGGGGTATGGAATATGCACCAAGACCAAGGGGAAACCTGAACATAGCATGTTTGAGAAATTGAAAGTGAACCAGACAACAAAAGGGGAGAATGGACATGGCAAGAAAGGAGGCCAGACAGGACAGCCGGGATCAGGAAGGGAGCTCCGGGCCAGAAGGCAGGCTCGGGGGCTGGGCTGTGTGGGGCTGGGCCGAGGAGACCAGTGCCCACAGAGGGAAAGACAGGAATCTGCTGCCCATAGACAACCCCTCGCTAGCTCTGGCACAGCCACTGTCGGTCACCGGGCCTTGAAGTGAGAGGAAAAGGAGGAATGGGCTGTGAGTGTGAGTGTGCTCCAAGGAAACCATGAGCTAAAGGCAATAGGAGTGCAGGCAGAAGGCACATCTCCAACAGTGGATGTGAGCCCAGCGTTTGTGGATCTTCAACCCAGAGCACCCTTCCCAAAGAGTGACCAGAAGTTTTCCACACACCTTGACATAACAAATGGTCATTTCCTTTTACTTTTCTGAGAGAAAGCCGCAAATATCCAACCAATAGTCAAATGGCCCTAATCCATATGATGCCCTTACCTGTATATAAAGGAGATGTGAAAAAGAAAACAATTTCTAATGAACTATGTATTTTGATATATCACCACTTAAGCATTATTACATTAGACCAGCAGTCAGCACATTTTTTTCTGTAAAGGCTCATCTGGTCAATATTTCAGGCTTTGTGGGCCGCAGAGGGTCTCTATTTCTTTCTTTTCTTTTTTTTTTCCTTTTTCACAACTTGAATATTGGTGAGGCTTGTGAGCAATCTAGAAAGAGATGGCAGGACAGCTTTGGCCCTCGTTTGCTGATCCCTGCACTGAAGAAGACCTTAAAGTAGGCATCAGATGCTTGGACCTACTTATAATGAAGTTTGGACTTCACATGTCAAAACAAGACCTTAATAAGTGTAGTCATGTGTCTACACACGCATTGAGCCACCCTGAATGCCAGAGCCGGTAGACACTACAGCCAGCGTGCTTCAGCGGGGGTCAAGTGCCACCCACATTTCTGTCCTCATTGACAACATTCCAAAAATACTGAATAAATAGTTCACAGTCAAGTTCTGGACTAAACCAATTAGAACCTTCTCTCTTTGGACTGCAGTTGCATTACTGCATGGTTCAGGGTATATTAAAGCCATGTAAAGGGGCACCTGGGTGGCTCAGTAGGTTAAGCATCTGCTTTTAGGACAGGTCATGGTCTCAGGGTGCTGGGATCGAGCCCTGTGTTGGGCTTTCTGCTCAGCAGGGAGTCTGCTTCTCCCATTACCTGCTGCTCCTCATGCTTGTGTTCTCTCCCTCTCTCTCTTTCTAACAAATAAATAAATTTTTAAAAAAGTAGAGTGTGCTTGTGCAGAAAGTGGCATTCCTACCTTCAGTAATAGAAACCAGTTTTCACTACAAGAATGACTGGTTAGGTCATGTGAACAGCATGTGGGATGTCGTGTATGAAGCAAGAAAAGTACCTACAATGTGGGGCTGTCCATGCGTGGCAGGAAATCTAACATTCCTTACCCCCGCCACCAAGGGCCAGTGTTGCCCCTCCACCTGCCCTGCTCCGATTGTTATGACAATCTTCAGCACCACCATCCCTTTCCAAACAGTACTCCTTAATAGCAGAGGTAGGTCCAAAGGTGAAGGAGAATGTCATAAAATTTTGCATAAATATAATTTCAACATTTCTCCAAGTCTTAAAAGGTGGACCTACCAAGGAGGCTCCCTGTGGCTTCAGTGGCAGTGGCTTCCCAGTTGACAGGCCTCTGCCTTGCAGAGGAGAGCCCTAGCAGTGACAACCTCGACCCACCACTGTAACTATGTGAGGCTCAAGACAGACCCAGGACAAAAAATAAAATCCTACTTTCCTGGAGCAGGGCCCAGTCACACTTGCTGAGTGAACCAATCCAGCCATCTGAGCCGACTGTGGGCCCCAGTCAGGCCCAACTGGGGGACCCAGTTCAGGATGAAAATGTGTATTAAGAATTTCAAGATGGCAACAATAGAACACCACACCAAGCACAGGGGCCTTCTGAGTTCAGGGCCCGTGTGGTCACACAGATCACACTCTGAGACACTGGTCCTGTCACCAATCAAGCCAAATAGCAATTATAACCAATTCGTGTTATCAGTAAGGTCTTTCACATCCATTATGTGGTCCAGTCTCGCACCTGTGCCTTCTCTTAATCAAAGTAAAGCTCTGAGGATATGTAAGGAGGGAGAGGAACTAGAATCCAGGCAGGAGGGAGAGGAACTAGAATCAGGTCTCCCAGCTCTATGCCTACCTCTGGATCTCATTCTGCAGCCGTGAAGGCTTCATCCCTTGTCCTGCTTGCCAGACCCAGAACTTATGGAAGGGGCCCTAAATGGACATAAATAGCTGGGCCTCAATCCTGCTAGAGATACTGTTAGCTTCACATTAACACAAATATTCACAGCATTCACACACATTGGTGTGATTCTTGGTTGGTTGTTGCCAAGCCCCTTTTCACTGGAATACGCGCATTTGATTTTAGGAAACCTCCAGTCACAAAATGGTACCAGCAATTTGCCATGAATTTTAAAATTCTGACCTGGCTGTAAAAGGGAGACTTAGCTAATGCTTGCCCAAAGCCCTCTGGATATTGCTGTGGAAATGTGAGGCCAAGAAAATGGCTGACTAGCACGAGGGTACCAACCCCTGGTGATTGTACTGCTCCTTCAGATGACTTTGCCAAGCCCCACTCTTATCAAAGACAGGGTACAGCCACGTACAGAGTGCACTACAAAGCAGGCAGGGGAAAATGGGAAGAAGGAAAGACTATTGTGATCTGCCTTCCCCTAATGAAAAAGTGCCCAGTGTGTCCTCTAAGGATCTGTGGAGCTTCCCAGACACCAAGCATTTAGATTTTGGACAGGTGGAAGGTAGGGAAACTAGGCACTTCTCTATCCCTGATGATGGAAGTCAATTCATTTAAGCTTCACCGAATAGATTACAACCTCTACTCATCAGTGAATTACTGTGCTTGCAAAAAACACCAACAGAAATCCAAAAGCCAAATTTGCTAAAAATAGTTGGTTCCCAAAAGCAGTCAAGTTTTATTTAAAGTTTCTATACCTTAGATTACACACACACACTTTAAAAGACAGTAAGGAATAAAGTTTATTCCGAGATGAAAACAAGAGCAGAGAGCAAACAAGGCAAAAACGATTAAGTGAGTGAGGGGAGGCAGGGGACAGGCGCGGGGAGGGAGAGCTGTCAGCACAGACTCAGCATGAATTACAGCTTACGGAACAAAGAGAGGAAGATGGAAGCACCAGGGATATTTCATCATAATCTACATAGACCACTGAGTTTATTTGGTAGTTAAGGAGGTAATGACTTTCTTTCAAACTCATTTTAAAAGTTCTTTTTTTAATGATGGCGATAAATGTTTTTTAGTGCCGGGACTATATTCACTAGAATGGCCGCATGGCCACATTCACCCCTTGTGAAGGATGCTTAATGAGGTGACGCTGGCTTTGCTAAAATATTCTGTGCTCGTCCCACAGTCTCAGAGTTAAGAGAACTCTCAAGGTAGGAACACAATATGGGGGAGAAAAGAGGCATTTTACCCTGTATGTGAGGCCCTCTGGGGTTCGTCTCAAGTGTGTTACCAACTGTTTCTTCCCCAGGAGGTACAAAGTGGCAGGGATATTTAACAGGGGCATAAAAACAAATTAACAGAGGTAATGTGTGAAATAAGCTTTTGCCAGTATCCAATTATAACATCCCATTATGCTAAAAGGTTGATTGATGCTTTGTAGCACTGAGTAGCGTGGAGTTTAGGGGCTGTATGTGTCACAGAGTCTTGCCCACCCATCAACCCCAAAATTTAAAACCAACCACTAAGATAAAAAGGAATTTGCCTGCTGTCTCTCTAGTTTAACGGGAGCAGGTTACCTCTCTGGGGCCGCAAAATCTTTTCTCTAGTTTTATCTTATTAAGAAACATCGTTTTTTAAAAATTCCTTCTCATCAGATGTCCACACTACCACGTCAAGCTGTATTCAAGAATTCATTACAATTGTGTGTGAAGCATGTCATGTTTTTGAGGTCCCGCAGCTCCTATGAGCATTTAAATTTTTTTTCTTTTTCAAGAAAAGTAAAAAAGATGTAGCAAGTGAAGAAAATGCCTGAAAATTCTACTTAAAAATCCCTGATTGCAATTGCAGTCCATAGCATGGATACACATACGTATTTGGGGTTTTTATTTACCACAACTAAATCTTCATATTATAGCCATATAACACAGCAAACACAAAGACAATACATGGAGGTGGGAAAAAAAAGTCACATCTTGAAAATCAAACTATATCTAAAATTAAACAAATATACCTAACATTAAAAAAGTGGAAGAATTACAGGTTGATGAATAATTAAACAACTCAAATCAAAACAATGGGGAAACAGACTGTTTAAAAAAAATACCACAGACTTAAAAGCATAAATCACGATTTATAACCCGTCCCAACTTTGACCTCATAGAAA